>CAEMYA010000341.1:1638613-1649708 GCA_903131615.1 Diplodus sargus | reverse complement strand
GTAAATAGTTTTTAAGGTGAAATATAATGGCAAAATCCAAAATAGTCAAAAACGAACAATTATACCCTGGAATATCGGATTTCACAACAAACCTAAATATCCCTGACGTTCCACCTTCAAACAGCCTCATTTGGCCATTAGTGAAAATGCTTCTTAACCTCCCACTTTTCTATAGGAACACATATTTCCTACGGGCACTGCACTAGTATACACAATTACTGTCATCTCTCTAGGATTGGGCACTTTAAACAAAACAATAAAGAGTTCTTATTTTGCAAACATAGAGGAAATGTAGCTACAAACTCACACATTTTTTGGATCATTGTTTCTCACCAGAAACTTGACTAGAGAACAGAAAGAGTCATAGCCGCCTCAAGGTTGTATACAGGAACAAATGCAGTGTTACTTGCTGTGTGTGTGTGGGTGTGTGTGTGTGTGTGTGTTTATAATGGTTTGTAATTGCTACCAGGAGGTTTCTTTCTAAATGACACACACTGAAGCGATGTTCCCACGCAGTTGCTCAATGCCATTTCATCCGTCGAAACAGGTCACCAATTTCTGCTGAAGAACTCCTCGATGAACTGATCACCACAAATACCATTGCTTTTAATAGATGAAATCCCTAATGTCACTGATTCCCACAAGAATCCCAGAGACCCTCTGCTTTAGCGTTTCAAATCGGTACTTCAGTGTGTCCCACATTCCTTAGATTCTTTCCTTGCTTTCCTGCCCCATGGGGTTAATACAGAGCTGGGGGCTATTTCAAATGTGTGCTCTGAGTTGGTATAGAACATGTAAAACAGAATCATAATGGGTATTTTGAATCAAATGTTTTCTTGACATGAACCAACCTTGGCAGCTAAACTTTTAAGCAGTAGTAATGTCTGGTAAGAGGTAAGGTGAATACCACTGCATGTTGACGATTTGATTTTTTAATGCTTCTAATGTCACATTGTAAGTCATCTTAATTAATCTATAACCATTTAATCCCATTTTAAATGTATATAGAGAACTTGAAGAATCAAAAAAATGATGAAAGTGTGAAAGTTGGCAGCCTCGAAAGTTATCGTGCTTTCAAGCTGGCTGTATGAAATTGTAACATTGTAAAGCACACTGTATGCAGTCACCTGAAATATTGCTTGAGGTAACATTTCTTCCTCTATTTGTTCACCTTCACTGACTGATTAATTAAAAAGTATTATCACAGCACAGAACAACGTGAGGTGGATCGGAACATTACAGACTTCTGTTGAACTTCTCTAGCGAAAAGCATTCTAAATCAGATAATTGAGCAGTGGATGTCTGGTGCAACCAGATGTATAGTTCGAAGGGGTTCACAGACTTATGTCTTCCTTCACAAAAAGGAAATATATTTAAAAGAAAAAAGAAATAACAACAGGTAGAGCCATGGACAGGGTTCATTAGAATGGGACATATTACAAATATGTTCTATATAACATGGGATTATTCTAAGTTTCTGAATATTGGATGATCCCAAAGACTGTGCGGTTACCCATAAGCCTGATGTTATGGGGCCCCTGAGGGGTCTGTTTTTGGGACTACTTTTGCATTACCTCGCAATATGTTTTAGTGTTCCTGTGCAATAATTTTTGCTTTGCTTCGCAATACTTTTTCATTCTCTCACAAAATGTTTTCAGTTCCCTTGTAATACTTTTTTTTCCCCCTTCCATCCTTTCTGAGCAGCAATATTATCGATCCAACACACGGCCTCTTCGGCCTCATCCCGGTCCTCTGCTATTGCTGTCTGGAGCTGCTCCTCACTGTCTTGGTTTGTTAGGTAGAGCCCAGCTCCCCTACCACTGCCCCACCACTTGGCTTGTCTGCTCTAACTAACGAGCCCAGAGACACTGCAGCTGCGACAGCCAAAGTGTTAGACCGTTTACTGACGGGGGAATCTATTCAATTCTCTGATGTCCAGTTAGGAAATAATAACACGTCAGAAGCATCGGCAGAGATTTTCGTGGCCCTAGTAGGGCTAGTCTGCTGGCCAACATGAGGGACGGAGATCAGTGGGACCCACGAGTACCAGGTCTCTGCTGTCCTGCTGTGTTCACACACCTGGGTGGTAGTCCTGCTGTAAGAGTGGAGGGAGAGAGGATAGTGGGCTACAACAAATTTAGTAAGTCACACCATATAACTGTACATTCAATGGCTGCGCTTGTGATTTTCTCATGGTTGGTCTGTAAAAAACAGCCAGCGATGGAGCTGATGTGCTGCTTTCTGCCCTGCTGGTAAACCTACAGGCACTTTGGCTGTGGCAGCTGCAGTGTCTCTGGGCTCATTAGTCAACTCTCTCACCACATTTAAAATCACAGCACGTCTCTGGGCTGTTTGGAGATCAGTCTGCGATAAATATTGAGCTTCCTTCTACTTCTATGCACGTTATAAATGTAATAGACATTAAAAACCTGGAATGAGGCAAATTTGAACTTGACATCTGTATCTGATGCTGTTTGCTCTTTTATTTGTCTGACTATGTTTATGCTTCTTTTTCTCTGCTGAGTTCTCTCTTGCAGAGCAAATCTCAATGTGATCAAACTTATTGAATAAAGGTTATTTGATAAGTAATAGTTTAATAAGTAGTAAGCCATGCCAGTCACCTTCATGCACCATGCCAGACCTTAGAGCTGGCATAAATGAATGGAATTCAGCTGTTGTTATTGCTATGAGTGACGGACAAGTCAGAATGTTCTCCATGACAGCAGAGAAACAGAAAATGGTCTGCTTCTTAGGGAAACTTAAGAAGGCGAAATGCCAAGTCAACTTTTACAAAGCAACATAACACATCCTGACTGGAACATTGCAAACTGCCATGTTTTGTGTATGGCCCAGGACAAGAAGGTTCTGCATGTGGGGGATTAAAACCAGATCAGAACATTACTGGTACCATCTACAGATAATCAGTGACATCAGGGTGGTGAGATGTCTACACATAGCGCTAAGGATACTAACAGACAACACCCACCCAGCCACAGTCTGTTCACCCTGCTGCCATCAGATATATCCACTGCCATACCACCAGACCACAGAGCAGCTTCTTTGCCCAGGCGTTCAGACTGCTGAACTCATCTGCAACACTCCACCATGAATAGTACATTTTACATTACATACATTACCTACATTATTATTCATTTATTATCTGTATAGTTTTTTTGTTGATAGTAAAATTTGAATCTTATTGCGTAGCTCATCTTACTTGTACACTATTGTTGAGCAAATAATTAAAACATCAATATAGGGTATGTACTGTAAATAGAATCAGTCATTTTAATTGAAAATCGTTATCAATGGGGGTGAGCACTAACATATTACGTTAGTTTGTCTCTACTTGTACTCAGTTCAGAAAGAGATGAGACAGTTTCCTCGGGCCTTTCACAGACACGTGGTTGAATACACGGTTGAATGAGCAGCACAGAGCTGAGATTTCCTTTAAAGACAGAGCAAAGACAGGATCAACTGTTGAGTTATTGTGAGGATGGGTGTAACTATTTCATACTTTTTACTAATGTAATCCAGTGGGGTTTACACTCTGAACTGTCACAGAGGGACAGATTCCAAGTTTTAAAGGGGTGTAGTGTCTGAGCTCGAGGACATTCATTCAAGCTGTCTTTGGTAAAAGGAGGAGTCCAAATGAAGAAAAGCATTGCGAAACCTCCATCAGCAGGCAGGCATGTGGGAGGGATCAGCAGGCGGACCTAGGCGGAACCCTTGACAGTCCCCCAGTGCCCCCTTCTTCAGCTCCCACACTCTCTGCTCTGCTGAGCACAAACAACAGTCAGTCTGAGCTGCTCAAGTCCCACAGAACTACTTATCCACAGCTACTTTTCCTGGATTTAGTTAGTTCTCACAGGATTGAATTAGTGTTAACATGGCATCTCTGAATCATGCGCTTTGTCTGGGAGTCTGTATTTTTGCTTGGATCATCAGTATTGCTGGTAAGACTATGATGAATAGCTGGATGGATGGATGGATGGATGGATGGATGGATGGATGAATGGATGGATGGATGGATGGATAGATGGATGGATGGATAGACCTTTGATGATTAAGGACTGGTGCTGCTATTTTTCATCAATATTACTGGTGTTGTGAAAACTTATGTAACAAACCTTTTTCAAACAGTTTCTAGCCAGATCTTTTGTATTACGGCTGGGCAGTATATCAATGTCATATTGTGATATGAAACTATGTATGATCCTAGATTTTGTAAATAGTTGTATAGTGATATCACATAACTACTGTCTTTTCCTGGTTTTAAAGGCTGCATTACAGCGATGTTATCTCTAGAATTGTATTTACTAGACTGTTTTACTTAAACTAATACGTGGCCTTACCCACTGAGTTATATCCTTATATCCACATGACTGATTCTAGTTTATCAAGAATCTCATTCTGTTGATATTCAGTGAACGTTAAAGTTGTCATCCCAACAATATCATTGCAATAGCGACATTCAAGGTTTTTTGCCAAAAGCATTGTTATATTTGATTTTGTTGCCCAGTCCGAGCACATATTCAGTGCTTTTGAGGAGATTTCAGAGAACAAGACACATATGTATCTATATGAGGAAGGTCTTCGATTATGGCCAGTTGTTCAGCTTTCAGATTGGTTACAGCTTGTAACTGGATCTGCAAGGGTTTGAGTTTGATTCCTATGTCCCTGTTCTAACTTAACAGTGACATAACTATGTATGATGTCAGTATTTCAGGCATTTGTAGGCCTCTGTCAGGCCATTATCATGAGATGATGTAAAATTGTAATTGTCCTGGCCAACATAGTTAGGATTGACAACATTAATCATTATCATCAAAGACTCATCAAAACATGCTTAAAAATCTTAAGATTAATTCATGTTACATTTTGTTGAAAAATAAAATAGTTTGACTGCAGCACAGACACTTTCTTCAGTGATTCTTCTAAGTGAATCAATGGAAAGATACAGACCCCTTTTGTAGCAATTCATGATGAATCAGCAGATCAATACAGGAGTGTACATCATGGAGCTAGACATGTCACTGGTGTTAGTAAGTATACTTAAAAACATCCTGATTTACAATTGTCTTGACAGTGGAAATTCATTACAATTGACTTAATCTTTTTTCGCTCAATCTGCTCAATCTGCCTCCAGACCAAAACAATGGAAGTTATGGAACTTCCCAGTACAGTTCCATTCACCTCCATTGTTATACATCATCAGTTTGGACTATAGGGACTATTTCTTTCTTCAGTTTTCGTCTTTAGATCTTGTCCACTTAATGTTTCCACAACCTTGTCCTGCTCTCATATCCAGTTTTTGGAGGGCCTGATGCTTCACTGCAGTAAACACGGAAACAGGGAACACAGCGTGTTTCGACGTGTTTGACATTGCTTCGTTGTTATATCAGATGCTTCAATAATTTACATGTTGTATTTTCTGCGGTTGAAAGTGTTTTGCTACTCACACAACGGTTTGCAACAGAGCATGCTCTCCGCATGTTGCATGTTTGACTGAGACCGACTGACAGAGACATAACATTCTCCCTCATCCTCCATCCTTCAGCTTTTTGGGTAGCCTCTGTCGTGACTTGCCCTGATCTGCTGCCCATACATACCATCGCAAAACAGCATGCCTAGGACAAAAAAGATTGTGTTCTGGCAGTGCAGTGAGATTGTTGTTATTTGGAAAAGTATTACTATTTCAACACTTATGGCCACCACTGGCCACCTCAAGGCCCTGCCAATGCACATCAGTATTTGAGCTCAGAAATTGTGCTTGAATGTAAGAGAGGAAGAAAAATGTAATAATGTTGCAGGTGCATAATCAGGTGGATACATAGGAGGACATGTTAGATATCCATTTATCGGAAAAAAGAAATCATTTTCAAGTAATGTAGTAAGTCTGGACAATTCTGTGAAAGATTGATTGAACTTGAACTTAGCACAGTTGTAAAATTACCTGTTATTCAAAAAATGCACGTATGCAAAATGCAAGTATTTTGTATATATTCAATGGAAGCATTTCTAAGACATAGGGGAATAATAATGCTACTGTCACATACAGCTGCGAATCTTCACTGGCCTCACGATCCGACTGAATGATTGTGATAGATGCACAATGATTCTTGATGTATCTTGAGGTATCGCATCAATATTATATGTTGCTGCACACGGCTACTTTTTCATCATGTCATACATGCAGTTAGATAAATCTCAACTCCCATTTTATTTAGAAAGTTCTTTCATCTGCATCAATTCAATACCAGTATCTTTGTGACCCAGCTCAGAACATAAACATTACAAAAACGTAGCATAAACAAAAAAGTGCTGTGCTGTAATCATAGTAAGGTTTTCCCACAGCAGCTCTAACACTGGGAGTTTCCTGGATGTGGTACCACAAACATGACTCAGTTGCACACACCTCTCTCACTGGTGGACAGCAAAGTTGAGAGCACCTCCTAAATTGTTGACTCATTAGCTGGGCTCATTTATGTAAGCAGATGTCAGCATGTTCCATGTCCACATCACATCTCATAGCACCTTATAACTGAGATTGCCTAACTTCTACCAGTGCACCAAAACGATACACAACATTCTCCTTTAAAGGAATCATCACCCGGAAATCGCAATTTCTCTTGTTAAAACATGCATATTGGTGTTGGACCTCAGTTGAAACTTGCCTGAAAAGCTGGAGTTTGAAAGTGGCTCAGTTTTTTCGCTTTGGCTCTTTTTCCGAACAGGAATAGCGCACGAGCGTGCGCATTCCTAAAGCACGAGATTTTGACTCTGCTCCTGTGGTGACGTTACCACAGGAGCAGACTTTCTGAGTGAGCACGCCGAGTCATTTTCACGCCATACATCGTGACCACCAGCATTAAAACTCAGGTCTTACATGTAAAACACGAGTGCGAAAAGTAAGAAGGAAAAAATAAAGAATTTACCATTCAGAGACTTCCTGCTGTAAACGTGTCTCTTCCACCGTCTCTGCCTCTTCACTCTCCCGTTCAGGTTCTGACTCCGGCTCGTGCATAAATGCATGAATTCCGTAAGGTTCGTCAGTTAGTGTGGGCGCCATGACAGGGGACTGTTTATGTTTTGGAGTCTGTGTGCATGCAGGCCAGCCCCCCATTCCGGCTCTGTCCTTCCTGCAGCCAATCAATGCGCGCCTCATTACATATTAATACAACGCACTATCAGACCAGTCAAAACCTCACGTATAATCTCTCTTTTATTTTTCTCCTAATAAGTTTTAAGAATTGATCCAAAGCAATCCAAGGGGGACTGGATACGTAAAAAAAAACTGATGACTCCTTTAATCTTCGAAAGAAATGAATGCGATTGAACCTAATTCAGTGTTACAAGCATTGGGTGTTTGCTGGACAGACAGTGTCTCAAGCTGCATAAACAGTATTTATAGAACTGTTTCTTTTGGCTCACTTTCAGCTTTGCTGAGCAGCAGATCTGATTTGTATTTGTTTATGAGAAAGGAGGTTGAAGAGGAAAGTTTTTTCTTCAATTTGTTTATCAAAGTTTACATACATGATCGTGTAAACTCACAGAAAAAAACAAGAAAGGAAAATATTCACAGATCATGGATTAGCAGAGAGTAAGTTGCCTTTCATTTACAGATATGAACACTGTGCCCACAGCAGAGAATGTTCGATGGGTGTCTCTGGATTTTAAAACCATCCTCATGTGGACCGTCAAAGAACCTAATCACAAATTCACCGTTCTGTACTCTGAGTAAGTACACACACACACACACACACACACACACACACACACACACACAGGAGGAGAGGTGAGGCCTTTAACCCCAAGGACACCAAACCTACTGTCCAGCATGGTGCTGGTAGTATTATGGTGTGGTGCTGATCTGTTGCTCTACAGAAAGTAAATGAAATAATGAAGAGGAAGGATTGTCTTCAAATTCTTCAGGAAGACCTTAAATCATCAGCAGAAGCTTGGGTCTTAGGTGCAGTTGGGTGTTCTCAAACACACATCTAAATTGGTAAAGGGTATGACTGAATCAGGCTAGAATTTAGGTTTTGGAATGGCCTTCCGAAAGTCCTGAGAACATGTGGACCAGTCAAGGAACAAGTTTGTGCCAGGAAGCCATTGGACTGCACTGGTTCTGTCAAGACGAGTGGCCAAATATTCAGCCAGAAGACGACCAAATGCTTGTGGATTCAATCAGTGAACCTAACTGAGGTGAAAATGGCCACGAGACATTTAACCAAACTAGTGCATTGCCTGTAGGAAGCATGTATTCCTATAGAAAAGTGGGAGGTTAAGAAGCTTTTTCATGGATGGCCAAATGAGGTTGTTTGAAAGGTGGGACGTCAGGGATATTTAGGTTTGTTGTGAAATTCAATATTCCAGGGATAATTGGCTGTTTGAAGGTGGAACATCTGGGATAATTGGCTGTTTTTGACTACTTTTGATTATACCATTATATTTCACCTTATAAACTATTTACCTTGCCTTGTTTGGTGTGATTATTTTCAGCACAACCTCACATATGTGACTGAACAGCATGTATTTTTTCATTTTGACATACTGTGTTAACACAGTGGACCTAAAATCACAAAAAAACATAAAATCCAAGTAGGAAAAAGATTTGTTACTGTGAAAACCACAAATATGTTTAACGAACCATTTTTATTACTTGAATTGCAAATATAAATTGTTGTTTGCTCAATTTGTGCATAAAAGTTACATGTAACTATTTACATTTAAATGCAGGCACTGCCTGCTCCACATTCAGCTTCTCCTCCATGTTTTGACTCATTAAACAAAAAAACGACTCCATGACACACTAAACAAACTACTACTTTTCGCTCTCAAACACTTCCTGCTTGCGGACACTTTTGTGAGAGAAGCCCGTTTTGACTGTTTCTTCCTGCACCAGACACAAAGTAAACGTGACGGCAATGTTCGTGAAGAATCGTGTAGGACATTATTTATCATAAGTCCGGTTTTACTTGGCCTATCAACACGATTTAAAAACTGGTATATAATTTGAAGGCCGTCTTGCTGCTACATCATTTAAATCAGTCACGTGATTTTTTCACGCACCGGCGAGGGGGTGAGCTCTACAGTGATTGGTTCTGGTGAGCATGTGGCTATGGTGGCTATGTTTGACAATGCTTGCGGAATTTGTAAATCATTTATGAAATAATTTATTAACGGTATCTTTGTAGTACAAACAAATCCGATGTTGCACACCCTTAAACCACGCAGCAGCCAAGTTGAAAATCTCAGGTCAATCTGATCCTGATCTGCAGAGATATTTGAGGCACACACACACACAGACACACACACACACACACACACAGATTTCTTGCTTGTATAGAGTGATATTAAACTACGTGTATATTTTTGAGCTAGCAAGTTTGATCACATTTTCAGAAGACCGATAATAATATGATATCCATGTTCTTTACAAATGTATGTAAACCTTTGACCATGACTGCACAACCATATAGTCTATATTGTGTGATCTATATATCTGAAGGCTTTGCACACACAGGCACTGTCCCATGCTTATACTACCATCATTTTTCTGGTGAGTCTAGAGCAATTCTTCTTATCTTTTCTTCCTTAGTTTATTTTTTCTTCCTGTGTTTTCAGTGTGGAATGTGTTCCTGTATTAAAGTGATATCACAACTTTGTTCCTTTGTCTGCAGCAAGAAATTTACTTTTAATCTCTCTTTTGAAAAAAATCTAAAAATCTATCTAGCTTAAATTGAAGTACTGGCTCAAGTCAGCGATCTTGATATTAGCAGTCTCTGTTTTCTTCTTTCTTTTTTTTTAAACTTCTTTACTATAGTTTAATTCTTCTGCTTTTTGTGTTTTGTTATAGTGCTAGCAAGGATGATGGAAACTGGCAGGAGAGTCAAGACTGCATCCAAACGTCAGCATTAGAATGCGATCTGACCAATGATCTTCAATCCTCTGACCGGTAGGAACAGTACTTATATGAATTATACTTTTTATCTTATGTACAGTAATACTCCAGCATTTCCTTTGATATCTGGTACATTTGTACTTTATATTGAGCTTAACATACATCACAGTTGTTTCTCACACCATTCATTATTTATTATCTCTTACTTTAAATATTCCTACAGAAACTTGGGTTGAGCATTTATGCTCCGTGACTTAACCCATCAAAACCCATTGTGTTGTGGGATAAAACAGCACTTTTCAGACTGGCTTCTTATTCCAACCACCTGTGCACTAATCATGCTGAAATAGTTTTGCTCTTTTCGCTTTTTCATTTATAATTTTAGAAGTTCCCTGTCCTTTCCTTATGGTAAGGAGACTTATTCTGCTCAGTTTTAGGTTCATAATTTTATCTTGGGTCATTACGAGAATAGGTTTACATAATGATAATAATGCATTTAATCTATATAGTGCCTTTTAGGGTACCCAAGGACGCTTGGATTCATGTAGATACTTGATGATTTAATACTCCAAAAAACATAATTTTTCATACTGATAGTGCCGCAGAATTGTATTCTCCCTCTGTCTGAAACGCTCCGTTTTAGCTCCCGTCTCTTAAAGGCGCCCCTCCTGGATACCCTGGCAGCTCTGACTGGTCAGCTCACACACACAACCAGCACCACTGACAAACATTATGCAAATGTTTGACATGGTGGCGATAAAGTGAAAAAATCATGAAATTAAAGGCAGGATAAGGCGTTTCAGCCATTTCAGGAGCAGAGTTTTCTGTGGGCGACAGCAGTGGACTTTGGCCTTTTACATGCACAAGAACCTACATGATACACTAAAGGAAAAGGAAAACAATCGAAATGCACAATTGTTCTCCTTCAAATAAATCCCAGTTGTATTTCTTAAGCATTTTGTAAACTCAAAAAAGATGCACGCTGAATGCATTCCACATGCTTTCAAACCATACTTAGGCTACGTGTTCAACTTTGACAGGGTCTTCACTGCTGACATTCAAACAGACACCATGGATGATGATTATACCGTTGACGAACCCCCCCATACTTTTTCCCCACACTTCAACCCCTATAAAGAGAGTAGGTATTGCACGTGCACACACACACACACACACACACACACACAC
>CAEMYA010000341.1:1581186-1638596 GCA_903131615.1 Diplodus sargus | reverse complement strand
TCTATCTATCTATCTATCTATCTAAACGTAACCACAGAGGTGATCCAGTCAGATTGACTCACATTCTTAAGCTTCATGAATAAGCGACTATGAAACAGCCTGATAGCAAGTCATGTGACAACAGTTGATATGTCCTCTCCTCAGGTAACATCAGTGCTGTAAAATTCAGAACAACTGTAGACAAGACCCGGGTCATTATCAACATCACAGATCCTCTCACCAGTATCCATGTTGGTCAGAGGCAGCTCAGCATCAGAGACATCTTCGCTCATGACCTCCAGTATAAGGTCACCTACCACAAGTCTGGGAGCACAGGCAAGGTACCATATTCAACACAGACACTGATATGAAGCTCAGTCATAGAGACACAGTCTCAACAAAGTGAAAACTGTTTTAACTGATTATTGACTATCAATTACTGACTGATGGTAATTAATGAAAGAAATAAATGAATTGATGGAACACCAACTGGGGATCAGGGATCAATAAATAAATCAAATGGTATGCTTCAGTCTGAAAAGTTTAAAATTGTTAGTATTCGTAAAATATTGATAATTGAAGGGGGCCAGCTGTAGCTCAGCGGGTAGAGCAGGTCGGCTAGTGATCGGAAGGTCACTGGTTCAAATCCCAGCTCTGGGCTGAGCTGAGCTGCATGCCAAATTGCTTGTGTGGTTAAAACCTTGCATGGCAGCCTCTGCCATCAGTGAGGGCCCTGTGATGAGCTGGCAACTTGTCCAGGGAGTACCCTCCGCCTAGAGACAGCTGGGATTAGCTCCAGCAAAAACCCTGCGACCCCATAAAAGGGATAAAGCTGCTATAGACAATGAATGGATGGGTGGATAAGTAAAGGAAAAAAGCCGTGAGCCAGAACGCTGTCTGTCACAATTTACTGCTAGAAAACACAGCATTTGGCCTTGTATTCTATATCACAGATAAAGAATACTTAGAGTGCTTTTCTGAGAATTCAAATGGTGTTGTTCAAATACACCTGCTTGAGGGGAACAGAATACTTAAGACTATATTTTGTGCATTTAAAACAGTCAAAAACAAGTGCTCAGGTGGAAAAGCAGCTAAGACAACAAGCAGAAAACTGTGAGCTCGGATAACTTTCAAGTTTAAGTCTAAGAAAACCCATAAAAACTGGAATATTGCTGTTAATGAAATTTCATTAGATAAATAATGTGTTTATCGATCATTGACTAAGGAGAGAGGGGAGGCTAGAGAGAAAATAGCAAGTTGATTAAAATGTAATAAATACAATTTTACATGAAGCTTTGATTCAAAGTCTTCCAAGCTTTTTTTTAGTAGGGAGTCTCTGTGTTTGGTGTTATGATGTTTAATGTGCCAGACAACATCTGCAATCTCATTCAAGAGCTTGTTGGCAATCGCCTTTTAAAAGACACATAAATGTGTTATAATTCATAAGTGTGGTATTTACTGATTTAAATGTGAAAGGAATTTGAACTGGCTGCCACACAAGCTGCAGGCAATGAAATTATCTGCGACACAATCCCTAGGGCTTAAATGTTGTTTTTACACATCAGTCTTGGTATTGCTAACACAAACATAATATGAAATGTTATTTAGTGAGTTTTAGACGAGCTAGTAGGCAGATTTTGTTCCCTTTGCAAGGCAGCCGTTTCCCCCTGTTTCCAGATGATAAGCTGCTAACCAGCTGCTGTAGTCCTATATTTAATGTAGCTAATGATGATGATACGTGCTTTAGACAGGAAAAACGTTCAAGAATTTAATGTTAATTAATTTAAGTCAACTGGGCACTTATCTATAGGACTGTTATTAATATGAACCTGAGCTTACCTGTGAGAGACAGAGGCATGTAGAGGGACGTTCAATTGTCACCCTAACAATAAAATACAGTTATTAAAATGATATAAATATAAAGTTATTGAAAATATTGATATTAGAAAGATGCTTGTTTTGCTATTGTGTTTTAGTTTGACAAAAATATTATTGTCAAGCACAGAGATTGCATTATATAATTCATAGGTTTGATATAAAATGCTGTAATCTAATCAAGAATTTCAGCTCTTAATGTTAACAATAAATGGTATGCTAGATAAGTAATTTCCTGTTCTTACCTGATAGAGAGAAATCACATCTAACTATAGTGTAGCAGAGATTCCGGGCCTGGATGAAGGACAGAGTTACTGCTTCATGGTGGCAGCTTTCATCCCTTCAAGACCCCAAAACACCAAGTGGGGAGCCTTGAGCGAGGAGTCATGTACACATGGAGACTCTGGCATTGGGACAGGTGCACACACACTGTACACACTACACTATGCCTCAATACACTACGCAGTGCATTCAAGGATCTCTGCATTGATCCATCTGGGGAGTCATCAGCATCACATTATCACATTAGTGCAGATATATCCTATTATGGAAGATGATTATTGCCACTGTGAAATATATTGAGTTTTCGGAAAGGCAGAATTCTGAGAAAAAAGTCAGAATCAATTTTTTTAAAGATCTGTCTCAGATATCTGACTTTTTCCTCAAAATACTGAAAAATGTTGTAAATTACATGCATTTTTTTCAGAAAGCTAAACTTCAGTGCTCCCTGTGATGAATGACTGTTTGTATATTAGGTCTTTTATGGTGGTGAGGACTGAAAGGACTGAAGTAGCTGGAGGGTCGGTGGTGTCATCCCCAGGGTTTCCGAGGGGACAAGAGAATTGTTTTTCCTGCTAATTGAAAATGCACACTTTAGGAGCACAGCCAGGAAATACCATGGAAATGAGTCCTGCTTAAGGCTTGTACGGATAAGAATGGAATGGAATCACAACCCAGAAATATTATTTTTGGCATTCTTAGTCTTCCATAGTGGCAGCACAACACAGGGACCCACCAGGGACTCTACAGAGTCACTAATGGTTACAACTATACTATGTGTGTTTAAAGTGATAAGTAATGAGACAGATTTAATTGTCTAACTGTGACTCTCAATGTCCCTCCAGACTTGAGTCTTGGTGCGTGGGTTGGTGCGATCTTCGTCTCGCTTACAGTTCTCATCATCATCATTACGGTGATGGTCCTCTGCTGCAGACGCCGCCGGGAAAGAAACACTGGCTTCCAAACATCTCAATCATCGACACCTATTTAGTGTATGTGTGTGAGTGTTGTGTGCCTTTCAAAGACAGGGAGCTGGCCTCCCTTCATTTTGCTGTCTCTGTTCCTAGGATAATAGTACTTTACTTTGCTATGCTCTTTGTTTAAAGTGTATTGTGGTTGTTGTTTTTTTTATTTCATATCTTAACTGACATTAGGGTTAAACTCTGCAGACTGCTGTCGACAGGTATTACTCTATGCATATTAACTAACATTTTGTCCATTTGAATGTCTTATGTGGATCCTCCCTTATTAGCTCATAGAAAATCTAGCAGAGTTCTGTTTTAGAATATCAAACGTAAACCACTTGGACAAACACTAATTTAGAGGATGTTAAATGTGTATTGTATAGCCAATGAGTGCAGACTAAATGTATTCCCACACATATTATTATGCCCAAAACTCATCTTGTCTTGTTTTACCCAGGATGTAAATCTGGTTTTCTCCAAAGTGTTTTTTCATTATTCATCATTTTTCAAACTCAACTTGCTATTCAAGTTCTGTCAGGACCAAATGGAAACAACCTCTACGGGCTCAGTAAATGAAGCTCTTTAGTGGTATCCAGTGGCTGCTTGGTGGAACTTCAATCCAACTTTAACTGTAATCTTAACTTGTAACTCGAGACTAGATCCCGATTCCTAATTGTATTAATTTTGTGTGAGAAGAGTACCTTTTGTTGATCAAAAGGAAGGGCAAGCAGTAAAACAATATAAATGGGAAGGTTCCCTGTTTTTTTTCAGTTATACATATATATATATATTAACGCAACATCCTCTTAACGCCGTTATTTTTTTTTAGCGCGCGATTAATGCTCGGTATAAAAAAAAAGAAAAAAAAGAAACGCGCATTGTTTGATTAACGGCCGTCAGTGGCACCTGTAGTCCTTATCCAGACGGTGGCAGAAGAATAAGAAAGGGAATCAGAAGAAGAAGCAGGGTTGGCGGTTCGGGAAGAACATATTTAATAACTTCACTATTATTCAGTGTAGTGTCACCAAAATCACTCCACACATCAGTAGTCTCCTGCTGGTCATTATACAATTTTTTTGTTTGGAAAAAATGTGCTTTGGCATAATTTGGGGGAATTTCTATTGGGAGAAATATTCAATAACTGAAGCACTTTTTCACTTGTACGACAGGTACATCAGTGAACTTCTGGGAGGAGAGAAGTTTCCTAAAAGTATTAGGAGCATGAAAAAATAAAAAAAATACAAATACAAAGATATATTTAGAACAGAAAAAAAATGTGGCAAAAAAAATTGCGATTATATTGCGATTAATCGCGACTTAACTATGGACAAAATGCGATTAATCGTGATTTTTAAAAAAAATCATTCGACAGCCCTAATATATATATATATATATATATATTCGCTCTTTAACTTAGTTGTGCTCAACCTGAAGATTGAAATGAAGTTAGTCAGCTAGCTATACTAAGGTAGTTAAGAAAATATAAATAGCAACAGCATGATTTAGAGACACACATTAACAGCCGCCACAGCAAAGAAAAACAGTCACAACAAACAATCTGAAAATGTTTAATAAGAAATGTGACAAAGAGACGTCCGAAATCCAGCTTTTTGTTGAGCGAGCTGCTGATGCTAACCTCTGGTGAGTCTACAAAAACATGTCAACTGTTCATTGATGGGAGACAAGATGGCTACAGCTGTGTTTCTCTGACCTTTGGCTTTCTGACAAAAAGTAATCCTGCTTAGAACTTAAATTAAGACCAGTGTAACGCGCACTTGACAGAAAATGTGTAGGCATTACTGCCTTTTTGTGGGATTTTCTGCCACTCTGACAACATCACTGAGGAATATGTTAGCATTGCGCATGAACTGTTGGATCAGCACAAAAACATACAGACCTTTGCTTGAACAACAGAAATAAAACTTCCAAACCTATCCACAGATTATAGCTCATTCTTCAAAACCTGCTGTGTTTCGGTGCTGTTAACATAATTGTTTTCCTGAGAATAGAGGTTGATTCTGTTTCAAGCTGTTGTTCCCCTTTGGAAGTGCTCAATTGAAGACAAACCAGAACCACATGCTGGAACTATAGATTACTTTTATTTTCAATTTTTTCTAACACAGAAGTTCACATTTAGACAGCAACACATACAACATCAGACATAAATGTATTATCATCACGAGAAACCATGGCAGAACACAGAATTGTTTTGAATATCATTTCCCCCAGCCATGGCTTTTAAAGTGCATACATCTGTATCATAAAAAACACACATACTGCAAACAATGAAAAGTTCCAGAAGCAAATGTATCTCCTCCATCTCTGAACAAAGTTGACAGCTGCTTTCAGTCATGTTCTGATCATGTCCAGGTCTTGAACATTTAACAACAGATATAAAACAGCCTGTGAATAAATTATTACAAAATAAATAATACACAAATATGTCAGCAACAAAAAAAATATTTAAACACCAACTGTGTAGTAATAAAATTGCTTGCTAACCTTGTTATTTTCACAGTGCACAGAATGAGATGTTATTGTGCTACATGTGTCTGTACAGTGATACAGTTTCTACATTACTGTGTTCCTACATAATGTTGATTATGTATTCATTAGTATTGTACACAGAACAGCATTCTAACATGATTATTAGTGTGAAATGCTGTTATAGTTGTAGCAACGTCTTCCTCCTTGCAGCAGCACTGCCAGCTAAACACAGTCCTCTTTATGGTGTTTTCACACTTCCAGGATACGGAATTGGTTATTGTAGGCAGTTAGTCAGGCAGTAGTTGAGTGGCAGCTTTCTTCCGTGTGCTTCTAACAAACTGAAAACTATAATCATGTTCCACAATAGCTTTACTTATTTTGTTGGGATTCATATATCATGCAACCTGAATGTGCTTCATGGTTTTCTAACATCTGAAGGCAAAACTATGTCATATAGAGTCTGGTCATATGATAATAAATAATATGAGACTTACTGTATAGATGTAAAATTGCTCCATATCAGTGATGTTGTTGTACTGTAAATACAATAGTAGTCATTCCATATAATACAAGGTTTTATGGTCAATTCTGTAAATCACTAAATCACTGGGACTGCTTTATCTCAATATTGAAATTTTATATGATGTTTGCATCAATGTATAGATTTGTTTTCATCTGCTGGGTGCAAAGTTGAGAAACGTCGGCCCCACACGCGGGTTTGGATATTTTATCTATTAACAGTTTCTCAATGGATTTTTCACAAAATGTAATATATCACAGTATCTACATATGTCTTGCCATAACATTACATGTATGGTGATGCATAATTTATGAATGTGTTATGTAATGTATTCTGTATTGTTTACAGTTAAATATGTGTCAAGCATCTATGTTACCTGTACAGTAGGAGAGACACATTTGATGGATTCATCAATAAATAACATTGAACTGAGCATGACCGAAAAGCGTCTTACATATCATATGAAATATGTATGTTAGTTATGCTGACTGATAAATTAGACTATTACACAATCTTTTCTTCTTTCTCTCTGTGCTGGCTTCAGTGATCTGACTCACTGAGGCCTTTCTTTAATGTCTTGGTTATATAATGAGTACATGAATCTGCATTTCATGTCAAAAAAGAGTTCACAGTGTTGTCATGCAATCATGGCAAAGTAGTAATGAGGTAGACGTCAACTGAAACTTAATATTAACTGAAATGTTCCTTTAGTGCTTGCTAAGTCTGTTCCAGTGTGAGGGTAGACTGTCATCAAGGACAAGTGACTGTAAGTAAAGATGGATGATGCATCTCCACAACCTCCCAAATGAAGGCAACATATCTATGATGCAGGAGACTCTGGTGACAACATTTGGAGCCAGAGTCTGTGTTGTAGTGATCAGGGTATGGAACCGTGACATCCCATTTTTTTATAGCATCAAATAACTCATTCAAACCAAACTTCAGACAACTGATCTCTTCAGGTCACATCGGTGTGTTGAATCCAATCTAAAATGACAGAGACCATCTTTGGAAAAACATTAGTTACTCTGTATCTACAGTTTTTGTCACGTCTGC
Organism: Diplodus sargus; assembly: GCA_903131615.1. Lineage (NCBI taxonomy): Eukaryota > Metazoa > Chordata > Actinopteri > Spariformes > Sparidae > Diplodus > Diplodus sargus. The sequence goes on along the minus strand of CAEMYA010000341.1, from coordinate 1,631,435 downwards.
CAACATGGAGTGGGAAGGACTACGACCAATACTGCAGCCAGCCACCAGGGGGCGACCGAGATGCCTTGGCATCTCTCAGGAAACTGTCACGTCACCCAGCTTCACATACAGTCATTGTGTGGGCATTAGTACTTTATCGCACATTGGACCTGATAATAATCGGCTCTGATAATTCTATATATGTATATTTCATTGTATTTGTAACCTGCTTAACATAGTTGTTACATGGTATATCCAATATGCACTGCTCTGTTCATCAGACCAGTGGATAAAATGTGTTACTGCTACACAGTAATTGTTGACTGTTGCTTAGAGCGAGCAAAAACAGTGCATCAACATTTAAACTGCAGCACTTGATCAGAGTGCTCATGTTATCTTAAAGCAGCCATAGCATATGAATGTGTAGGGGCCCCTTATACTTTCAACTTGTTTCTGCAGTCCCCAAGTGGCCAACAAACCGTTATTGCAGGCTTAACAAAAAAATCATGACAATTTCTTTACTTCATGCAGATTTATCTGACACCATTAAATCAGCAGGACTAAGCAGACTCCTAACCTAACCCATAGCCATGCACAGACAGAGTTTGGACATTGCAGTGTTCAGAGACAGCTAAAACTAAGGAGATGGTGGTAGAGCAGTTAGTTATATCTGTATTAAACCCCCCTTCTCTTATGTCTTTGGTTTGATGAGGGTCAACATGTTATCAGACCTACTATAAGGTACTATGAAACTCTACCAATTGTTGGCTAATTTCTGGAATTTTTGTGCTGTTAAGCCATTAAGGGCAGCCTACATGATCCCAGATTCTGTGTCCCAATTCCATTATAAGTACTAACGCAAAGTGGTAGGGTGCACTGTGAAGAAAGATTGATGGGATAGCGAGGTATGTTGAGCTGTAAACCAGAGTTTTTCATGAACCTGGTTCTCTTTTTAATCTGGCTAGAATACCAAGTAAACTTAATCTGTAGACCATGTTCTGAGTTTTGGCTCATAAATCTTCTAAAACACGCCTTTGACTAATCGGTTCTTTTGAAAATGGTGTGACTCTAAAACCAGTAGTCATGAGAGATTCATATCCTTAGCTGAGGGAATACAGTTCATATGCAAAGCCATAATGTTACACTTATATCAGCATACAAAGCTGTGCAATTACACCGGACCCACTGTATGTATTTTATTCCCTTTTTTGCCAGAAGCACAGTTATCAGTTACCACGATACGTTACTCTAACCCTGATGTGTGTTTTTAGTGTGGTCACAAGATCCTCTGTTTTTATCTTTTCAACGTCTTAGGGATTAGTGGTTCACAATGTTTTGAGTGTTGTGTTGATGGGCACTCTTACCCTGCAGCACGGCATAATAGCTTTTCACAGATGTAAATTAGTGAAGAAAAAACAGACAGCGTTGTGAAGACTCCAGTGGCAGCTCAGAATACAGATACATTAAAAGTCTTTGGAAATTTTTTGCTGACTGTTTTTATTTCTTTTTTTGAATTGGCAGTATTATTTCAAAGTTGCAGCCTCACATCTGTCTGCACATAATTTAACACCTACCCTTTAATCTGAAAACCAAAATCAATGTCTTATATACTACCATAAAAAATATTGCACAGTAACATTAGTGGTTAGTTTTATTATTTAACATGAGTAGCGTTTCGTATGGAACTAGGACACAGATGTGGTGAAATGTATGTCTAAATGAAGATCTATTCCTTTAATGCGACTGATAAGAATGTTCAAGTATGAGGTTCAATGGCTCAAATGCTTCAGATAGTAACTTAACCCCTGACTCCAAGTCAATGAACTTGTCACCTTACGGCAGTGCAGGTGTACTCCAGGATACTGTGACATCACTGTTTAGGTGTGGTCACAGGTGCAACAAAGCACACTCCTGAACACACACAGCAGTGCTGTGGTTCGAGGTTTTAATTCTTCACCAGAGATGGCAGTGAAACACTGCGTTTCAGGCTGTTGTCAGGGTGCTCTTTAAGCACCTTGAAGTAATGGGTAATTGAAAAAACTAGGCATATTACCACGGTGAAGGTATTGATATGCACTCACTGTAAAACTGACCAACAGCTCTCGATCAATTTCAATCTAAAACTACAAATTGACTAGATTAATTGATAACCACAATAGTAGAGTATACAATATATATATATACATGTAATCTACGTGACGAAGTCCACTTACACATGCTCCAACACCAAGATCAAATAAAAAGAGGGGAAATTTTTTTCATGATGGACTAATCTGTCCTGTCAAAATCTTTCAGAGAAGAGGACACAGGAGTGTGCTGGCAGCTGATATCGCAAATAAAGAATAGATAATATCAACCTTATGGTTGACTGACAAGCATCATCCATTGTAAAAACACTGCGGAATTATTTCTTTTTCATATGAGATGTCCTCCACAGAATGTTGTTCATTTTAGTAACCTTGTCTTTACCCTGATTCTATAAATCACTAAAGAGACACAGGAGCCATGTGATCATGTTTCCTTAACATTAATTGTTCAATTGTGGACTCAGCTGATCCCGCGGTACCAAGTGGTTTTTACATCTTGTCTACTTCTCTATTTCCATTAAAACTTTAGTTGTTCCCCTCAAAAACTTCAAACATAAGCGTCTGAAACTAGAATAACTGTCATATATAAAAGCAGAACGATCTCTCTCTCCTGTCTGTTTAATCATCACTCCTTCATCCCATCCACCTTTGTCTCCATTTCATTGCACGTCCTCTTACTTCTGTTTTCATCCTCCTCTTCTCTTGAGTTGATGTTATCATAGGAAGTCTGCTGACACTGAGCCCCCACATGAGTGTTGGTGAGGGGTCACTTCAGGTCGATGCCCTGTGTCTGGGACTGAGCCTTCTCCTTGGCCTAAAACAAAGGTAAGCATGACGATAAATGTGACTCAAAGCCATTACAAGGAAAAATGTGAATTCACAGTATGACATGTGACATATAAAGGAGCCAAGTTATTTGCTCATGTATGAAATATAACTAAAACAAAGTCAATGACAGCATGTCCAAGTACACCTTTACAGTACATTTAGTCAGAGATAATGCCCAATGAGACAACTGTCGGGTGTGTCTGAATAGTCAATTCCTGATTATGGTAACCTAGAAGGGATTTATCCTGCTTATAACATGGTTACTTACCAAAGAAAAAGAAAAAAAAAATATTGACATGCATCAAAATGTAATGTTTTTTAGCCAGCAATAATTCAGCTTACTCCATCACCTGAGGGTGAGAGGACTAATACCTGGAACAATCATTACAATCCCATAAGGTTCTTATGCAATGGAAATGTTCACTTCTCCAGCAAACAGGAGGAACCTCAGATACAACCTAGCAACTGGAGATATCCTAGTTCATTCCGCTCATTCAAGACTTTAGCTCAGCTATTAGCCATAAAGCTATCATTAACTAACTATATGATTCAGTAAATAAGAAGGTTTCAAACACAGTAGTTTGACAGTTTGTTTTATAACAAGACTAGCTAACTAGCCAGCCATGTGATTGTTTCAAAATCAATATGAAGATTTTCATGAACAAATGATAGTCCATGTTTACAGCCTGAAGAAGCCAAATAAATTAGTTGAATAACCATGTGATATGAAATTGCTTGTGTTTAGAAACATAGGTGGTTTTACCACAAGGCATAGGTAGGCAACTGCTTCGACCTCCTCCACTAGGGGGCCTTGGGCCTCATGGACTTTTATTTTTACTCTCTTTCTCTCTCTCTCTCTCTCTCTCTCTCTCTCTCTATCCCTCTGTTTTTTATTCAGAGTCAGAGGCAGACACACAAGACAGTGTCAGAATGTGGAGCTGCAGCAAGCTAAGTGGGGAAAAGTCAGTAATGACAGAAAAGCCCAGACCAGGGGGAAGAACCAGAAAAAAGCTGCCAAAAGTCTGCTGATGGGTGAAAACATGTGTGAAGAGAAAGCTCAACAGAATAAATCTAACAAAAAGAAAAAGCAGTACTGACAAGGAGTAGATTTGTCAGACAATGATGAGGAATATGAGTGGACACCTTCACAGCAGGACGACAGGATTCTTTATACATGGTGAAAATAAAAATAAATATTTAGTAAAAACTAAAGGTCACAGGGCCATTAAAACAGAGCGGTTTCCCTTATTTGAAAGGTTTTGACAGGTCTGTGATGCAGCTGAGGAAGGACTCTTTTAGTTTAGATCATTTTAGTGAACAAGAGATTTACCTGCTCAAGAAAATATCAACAAAGGTCAGAGTTCAGCTAACTGAAGATGATGATTGAATCAAAAAAGCTTCTCCATATACTAGTCATATGTGTTTTTGTTGTATTAATTAGTTTTTTGCTTTGCCATGAGTGATTTAAGAATGGATTTTCTTAAATCAGACTTATTTTAAAGCATTATTTCAGTATTTTCACAAGGTCTCAAATAGTTCCTGTTGGTCTGTCTGATCATTGTCTTTTTCAGTGCTCCTTTCACAGTGTTCCACAGTGCATATTTGCAAGAGTCTAATTAAACAATTCCGCCCCCAGGCATACTTGTAATGTCACCAAGCACATCACAAGGTCTCTTCAAGACCTAGAGATGGAAGTACTAGAACTACAGAGACTAGTAGATGCTACTGGAGATCAACGGCACATTGAAGTCCGTAAATCTATCAAGGCTGCTTTAGCCAAGCTGTTCAGCTATACAACACAATTTTGTTTTTGGGTTGGGGCGTAACAACTGTCAGAGAAAGATCATCCACTCTCAACACTAATGGATCAACAATAATGGTAACTCTGACATTCACAGATATGCCACCTGCTTCTACAGAGAGCTCTTTGAAAGGGAGTATGTGGAGAACACGGAGGTGGCTGAATTTTTTTATGCTGGACCTCGGATAGATGCTGATACTGACACAGTGTTGAAGGGAGAGCTGTCTTTGGATTAATGGTATACTGCTGTCATGAGTCTGGGAAATGGAAAAGCTCTTGGCATCAATGGCCTGCCTGTTGAGTTTCACAAGTGCTTTTGGTTAGCGGTTGGTGGAGCTCTGCTGGAGGTGTTCCGAGACTGTTTGCGTAAAGGCTAGCTGCCATTGAGCTGTATGTTGCTGAAAAATTAGATCTACATGAACTAAAGAACTGGAGGCCAGTCTTGCTGCTGTGTTGGGACTATACGATCCTCTCTAAAGCTTTGGCTTCCAGACTGAGAGAGGTGATGGGTGAGGTCATTCATTATGCATACTCTGTGATGATATCAGTTTTATTCAACATGGTTTGGACATCTCTGGCACATTGGGTGTAGATGCTGGTCTTATTTCCATAGATCAGGAAAAGGCATTTGAACGAGTTGAGTATCAGTATCTATAGCAGAGCATGCTTTTGGATTCAGCCATATTTCATTGCCAAGATCCAGATACTGTATTACGATATTGCGAATATACTCAAAGATAATGGTTGTTTGGCTGCACCTTTTGCTGTTCAGAGGGGGGTACTGGAGCTGGGCTGTTGTATTCCCTTGCCATTAAACTACTGTGCCACAAACTCAGGAAATAGCTCTCAGGTGTCTTGTTTCCAAGTTGAAGGTCAGCTGTTAAAATATCAGCCTATGCAGATGATATTGTGATAATACGCAATAAACAGCAAGAAATGAATGTTGTGGGAGGAAGTGTAGGCCTTTTCAACAAAATATCTCTGCTGAGGTAAACTGGAAAAAGATTGAAGCTATGTTGGTTGGGAAGAAAGTCTTTAAATAACTTAGTTCTACAAGGATGGTTCCCTTGGAAGACAAGTGCAATTAAATACTTGGGAGTATTCTTGGGGTGAAGAATCTGTGTTAGAATTGAACAGGGAGATGGTAATAGAGATTTATGGCACAGACTGGCTTGTGTGAATACCCACTAAAAGTTGCTTTCTAGAATACAAGCTGTTCTGGTTGATTTCTTATTGGGATACACTGCACTGGATTCCTCAGGCCATTCTGTTTCCCCCAAGGGAAAAGGGAGGACAAGGACCAATACATTTGCCCAGTAGAGGTATGTGAAATGTTTTTTCTTGCTTTCAAATACAGAAAGTCAAATATTGTCATATTATTTCAAGGCCATATAGCTCAGCTCATCTTTAAGGGTGCAACAATGAATTAGGAAAAAAAAATGAACCAAAGGTAACCCAATTGTAGTCAAACCCAATCCAATTGTTGACTTCAACAGAAACAAATAAATGGGACAACTACCTTACCCAAAAATAACTTATGTAATATTGGACAAACTTGGTACAGGGTCTTGGATGCAAATAACAGAGTGGGATCCTTACAACCTGTAATCAAAAGAATATTAACTTGTCACGTGTGGTGTCAAACTTACCCTAAGCGAGGGCCGAGGAGGCCTTACTGGTCTGACTGGTTGTACTGGCCCTGCTACTGGGTTCGCCTGCCTTGTGCCCAAAGGCTCTAGGTCATCAGCTACATCTGGACAACCGATGTATCCTCCAGCCCCAAAAACTGAGCCCAGATCACCCTCTAACAAGTTGTGACTAGTGGGAGCATTGGATGTAGTGAAATCCTGGTTAGCAGACATGTTACTAACAGCCATGTTGAGGGTATCAGCAGCATTGGTGTTGGATTTGTTGCAGATACTGGAATTACTGAGTTCGAGTCCCAGCAGGTCCTCTGATGCCACATCACTGTCTGAGCTGTTATTGGTTGGACTGACATTGGGCTCTGATTCCACAATGCATTGGTTATTGTTCGCTTCGGGGAAAACTTCCTTACTCAACATGTCCAGTACCTCCTGGTTGTCATGGCTACCTAAGTCTAGCAATTCCTGATTTTCATTGCTACCAAGATCCAGGAGTTCTCGGTTGTCATGGCTACCTGAAACAAGCACGTCCTGATTTTCTTTGCTACCAAAATCCAGCAATTCTTGGTTGCCATGGTTATCTAAATCCAGCACTTCCTGATTTTCAGGTAGGGAAAAATCCAGCAGTTCCCGATTGCCATGGCTACAAGGTTCCAGCACTTCTTGGTTATCATAGTTACAAGGTTCAAGTAGTTCCTCAATGGAGATATTGCGATAGGGTTCCACCACTTCCTGGTTGTCATGACTGCAGAGATCCAGCGGCTCCTGGTTTTCATTGCTAATTAACTCCCTGTTGTCAAGGCCAGAGGGTTCCAGCACTTCTTGGTTTCCATTGTTACACAAGTTCAGCAGTTCCTGGTTAATGTGGCTACAATGTTCAAGCACTTCTTGGTTTTCCTGGGCATGAGGTTCCAGCACTTCCTGGTTGCTATAGTTAGAGGGCTCCACTTGCTTGTTGTTGTCATATGTGCAAAGGTCCATTGCCTCCTGGTTATCATGACCACAGTGGCCCAGTACCTCCTGGTTCTCTTCCTCAGGGCTGAGTTTAAAGCCATAAGGGTCAGAGTCCCGTGGCATCTGTGAGGAAGAGATGTCAAACCCATACTGATCAAAGTCCAACTGGTCTGGTTGAGAAGAGGTGGGTTCATGATCAAGGGTCAGCTCATTTTCAGCAGGTTCTGGGCTTAGTTCAGCTTCATCAGGGTCTAACAGGGTGTGACTAGAATGTTCTGGACTGAGTTTAAACCCATATGGGTCAAAGGAAGACTGACTGGTTGGTTCATAGCTCAGTTCAAAGCTCAGCTCCCTGTTCTCATCTGAGTCAGGCTGGATAATGAGGTTTTGGTAGTCTAGAGAGTTTTGGGGAGTTGCAGGGTTTACGGGTTCCTCTTCAATGTTTCTAGCCCATTCTTCAGCCTGACTGGAGGTAACATCATGTAACAGAGTTTGCTCTACTTCGCCTGTCCACTCTGTTTCCACAAGGGCTTGTTCGCCAACAACAGGAGCAGCCTGAGCTGAACCAGCGCTCAGACCTAGGAGAAGAAACAACGATAGGTCCAGACAAGAAGGATAAACCATCAATGGCAAGATTTTTTAGGCAGGACAAAATGCAACAAAGTTACATTTATTTTAGGTTTATCAAAATGAATTATTAAAGCCTAAAAATAGGATCAAAATAGCTTGCATGGTGTGATTGTCCAAAAATATAGAAAACTACACATAGAAGAATACATGATTCATAAAACGAACATATCAGTGAAAGTGAAACCAACATATAAGACCATTGAGACCAAATCCAAATGAATCAAATCATCATTCATCTGTTTTGCAGTAATTCACATTTGTATGGCATAGAGGCTTTTTCAATGACAAGTTCTGCAAGCTGATATACAGTATGCACTCTCTTTACACAAGGTGCTTCACAACACATCTTTAAGGTGCTGTCAGATGGAACACTTCCTTACAAAGTCATCATAAAGACTTGAGTGGAAGTGAATGATTAAAAACTCTACCAGGGTGGCACAAAATGAGGCAACGATGTGCCTGCACAAGTTGGAAATGTTTACATTGGATTTAAATTGATTTAATCTTTTTTTTTGCACATACGATGAAAAGTAAGTAAAAATGTAACTAAAATGCTAATCTAAAGTGAAGAAATTGGGAAAGTATTTGATCATGAACTACCTTGTTCCAGTCCTTTCGTTGCCTCCAAGTTAACCTCTCCAGCTAGAGATCCCAGACTGTGTTCTTCTATGTCAGAGGGAGGGGAGACAGCACCAAGGTCCAGCTCATACCCATTAGGATCTGATTCTACAGAATACTGACCCTGAGACCTCCAGCCCTGAATGGGCTCTGGCCCCAACTCCTCTGATGAGCTCTGTATGGGTTTAAATCCACAACAATCATCAGCCACAGCAATGGCATCAAGGTCCTCACGGCTATAGCTGATCTCTATGTCACTGTCTTCGTCTGGGAATTCAGACTCAAAGCACTGAGTCCCTGTTGAGGCTTTGTTTTCAGCACAGGACAGACTGGTGTCTGCTTCATCACCAACATTTCCTGCCCCGCCATTAGAGCCGACATTCACCTCAGGAAACAAAATATCTGCTGCAAAGGGGTCACTGCCTTTGAAAGGGTCTGAAGCGAATCCATCTGGCAAACAGATCATTTCAAAAACTTTATATAATTCATGTATTAGTCCTTTAACAATTGAGATCATACTGAAAACATAAAGATCATAAAGAAATCAGGAAAAATAACACAAGCACTCTCTAACACTCTCAAAGGAGCAGCAGATAGAAAAATTGCATGTAAAAGCAACAGGACAAGAATTATTACAAGTAATAATACTGCATTTAGTAGTGTATTATTTCTTACCAGATGAGTCAGTTTTAGGGAACAGGTCTTCATTGAAGAGGTCATCTACAAGTCAAGTGAGGAAGAAATTCAGAAATGACTATATACAACCAATAACACCTAAGAAAGAAAACTGGATTAACAGCATAATTCCAGTACAAGTCACATAACACATGTTCCAGGCATACCCATCATTCACTGTGAACATAATTTATGAAAAAACAAAAATAGTCAAAAATGTAAAAAAAAAATATTCAGTTGGGTTAAGGGGGCAAATTTGTCTAACGGGGATTGTGGAGAAAAGACGTGACAATTTTGATGTAATACAAAATGGCATTGAGATACACTGGCTGTCTAAGGTTCCAAGGTAACTAACTACCATTTGGAGCACTTCATGGTTTGGATCAACAATAAATTGTCCTGGCTGAATAATCAGTTAAGACCGAACAACAACACCAAGTGTAGGAATCACAATTGCCATAAATCAAAACAGAAGTGTTTTTTTTTTATATCACATCTGACTTTCTCTTTATTTTACCTATACAGTAGTATTAGGTCTAACAATGGCAAGACAGTACACCAATTAAAACCACTGGCAGGTGATATGAAAGCAGTAATCATCTTGTTACACTGCAATGTTCTCCTGGAAAACCTTGGGTCCTGGCATCATGTGGATACCATTTCACACACACCACAAATCCAAACACCGATGTGGACCACGTACACCCCCTTGTGGCAATGGCACTCCCCATTGTCAGCGCCCTGACGCACCACAAAACTACTGTCCTGGATGTTTAAAACGAAAAATGCTGTCAGAGTGTTTTTGGGTACCAGGCCTTTACATGTTGCTAAAGCAACTGCAAATGGTTGCTAACAAGCAGCCTCTCTATGAAAACCTCCAGACTGGGACATTCGTGACAAGTCCCTAGCTGCACATTTTTACAGGAAATATGAAAGTTGCCAAAGCAAACTCCAGTCTACTAGCCATTTTCTTGGAAATCTAATATCTGTTAACCATAGTGAGTGTGGTTACAAGATATACAGAGACAGGGTTGAGTTATAATCTGAGCTTTGTGGGGGTCTGTAAAATAAGTAACTCTCACCAACATTACGCCTTATTAATGAAAATATAGGCCTATATCGACTGATCATTAGAACAAACTGATATGTTTTTTCCATATAAAGATTTTTTTTTATATATAGAACATTTGCCAAAGGAACAAGTATGTCCAAATAGTCAAGAATGTGTTGTAAACAGTGTTTCACAACATGTATACAGTTTCTCCAAATGCAAAAAGGGCCAAATGTCTGGCATTTTTCTCTGTTTTCCTTTCTCCAAAGAAGTAACAGGCATTTACAGTGATGAAAAGTGGACAAACTGACACTTTAACACATAGTGTTTGTTAGTAATGTACTAGAGACCCCCATAGATCTGTTATTTTACTGTTTTGATGGGAGCTTATACCCTACCTTATGGCAGCTCAGCTCCCATTGGCTCCCACATAACTCGAAACTGGTCAGAAGCTATACTGCTCCTTTTTCTGGCAAGGTACCCCTTGTACTACCCAGTCAGACAGGTAGTCCGTTGTTACATCCAAGCTTGGTTATAGCCATGTTGCAGATAGCCCTCAAGTATTATATCATTTTTTTATGTTGGGTTTGCTTGACAAAGTTTCCCTTTTGATATACTGCAAATGTTCAGTCACTAGACGTTACTGAAAGCTTTCATAGCACTAAAATCCATGGCTCCAATGTTAGTGGAGACTTATTTCAAGGGGCAGGGATGTGGCAGTCCACTTCTGTTGTTTGCCAATTTGGACTTCCAAACCTAAATCTTTCAAATCTTTCATATGTGACCTTGAGATTACTGCAGAAGTGGTCAACAAGGAAGATTGTACATTCAAAATATCCAGGGGATGTTTTTGATTATGTCTTATTATTTTTGATTGCTGGGTCTCTAGCTGGGTTGTACCATGCATGTGAAGTAGCAAGTTAAAACTTGGCTTTGGCAGTGCAGACCAATCGAGAAGACCAAGTGGCGATGTTGACTCCAGGGACGTGACCAGTTGGGGCCTTGACTTACTGGTCCATACAGTGTTAGGAAGGTGAATAATGTACTTTGTACTCTCTAACACCAAACTAAAACCAAACTGTGTCATATGAATGCAAAAAAGATGTATACATTTCATGAAATTGCAGTGTGCTGCACAGTCCCTTGAGAGGTGGAGGGAGACGAGTTGGATTCTATTAATTCAACCCCAAATATTGCTTGGTGTAAAAGTGCCAGTCTGTATAATACTGATTCGCAAACAAACCCTGGTCATTTTCAAGATAGCCAAAGGCAGGATGTACGCAGGTTGGTTCATGCCTTCTCTACGCAGTTTTGGCATGTTAGTGTGGTTACTGAACCTCCTGATTTAACTGAAATTCAGTTCATGTTGTAGCTGCTCAGGAGGAAAGAGACGACAGCTGACAGTATGAAAAATAAAAATGTAACAATGGCTGATGCTTTCTTAATTCTTGTTGTATAGATCAAGTCAGATGACCAACTTATGTCATAATGACTTGTCTATCTAAATTATCATTTAAAGTACTGCTAAATGAAGCTTTAGTGAAAGTTCAGACAGGAAGACTACTCTATTGGATTCTTTGGCCTTTATTTTAGTGATGACAAAATAGCAAAATTCCAGCTTGCCAATGCTCAAATGTTGAGATGGAGCTGTATGACATTTAGGTCAAGCAAACTTCAGAAAATCTTTTATGACATGGCCTGTTAGTAGCTGCTACACCTAGATGGCTTACTTGTAATTAGAACTCCTAGACCTGAAATCAAAACATTTTACCATTACAGTTTATGCCACGATGGACAGAAGAATAAATGATGAAACAAATCTACACTTAATTGTGTTATTGAGGGTATCATCAGCCTGATAGTGACTTAGGCTTCGTATTTGATACATACGATCACTCTGACAGTGGGCGAAGGGGTCAGCTTGGTAGAAGTCCAGTTGGCTGAGAGGGCTTGCATTCATAGCGGACTCTTCCTTTTCTCTCTCTTTTTCCCTTTCACTGTTGATCTCCCCCTCCTCTGGCTCATCCTCTATGTCCGATCTGTCCATCTGTAAGACATGACAACACGTTAATCTAATGGTGCCACTGCTGGTTGGTAGTCCTTTATTTGAGTAGATGTTTGTGTTCACATGTTTAAACATCTTAGTATTGAAGTTGAAGTTGGACACATTAGAGAATACAGAAGTAGTAGGAGTAAGCTAAATTTTTGAAGTTTCCAAATGTCACCCTCTCCTTTTAGGGGCCTGCACTATGAAGCAGCATTTGTGGGTGGTGAGGTAACTTTAGGGTTCTCAGTGTTACAACACAGGTTTACTTCTTACCAGGGTACATCACCATGGTAATTTAAAGACTGGCACACATCCATACATTTCCCCAAGAAACTACTGTGTGTGCATGCTGTAAAACTTTTCAAAATTATAAAAAAAAATGTGGTTAGGTCTTTGCTAACTAAATAAACAAATGTAAACAAATGTATTACATTATATGTGTATGATTAGTATTCTGTGGTAAAGAAGCTACCTTTGGTGAGCTGGTTCCACTGTCATCCACTTCTTCTCTAGTACCTGCTAGATTATTGCAGAAAGATGAGCCACTGGCCCTCTAGTCAGCCACACAGACAGAAAAGAAAGAAAATGCAACTGGATCAGTTGAATAAAGGAAGTCATACCAACATTATATTAAATGTACCAGCTCAATTTTAATAACAGCAACACATTTCTGCAAATAATTAAAATTGCTGCTACAGCTGTCACACCCAACTGTAAACTAGGAAGGTGTGACCTTCTTGGTATAAATTTGTAGACGGCAAGCCCAAAAATTATTTACAGGTAACAGTAGAAATCAGCAGATCATATACCTCCTCAGAATACATTCATAAGAAGTTAAAGTCAGCCGAGCTGAGGCGATAAATACCCGTGACTACTGCAGGGTCAACGGACCCGGGATAAATCCTGACATGGTATGATATTACTCAAGTGTTGTCACTGTGCATTAATCAGATTTTTACCAAAGAGGTAAATGATAATAATGCTGGTGCTCAGAAACATAATTAAGTGACATACCAAAGAGTCTACAGTGTTGTTACTGGAATTGTCTTTTCCAGGCTCAAACATATTTAAAATAGTACTCAGCATGATTACTGTGATGTACCATTATCAGGTCAGCATAGGCTGGCAATGACTGGCTCCTCCCCCATGGCTTCATAGGGAGCAGATCATCTTCAGTGGTGTCTGCAGGAGATGTCGACTCCTCCAGCTGGCTCTCTGGAGTGACTGCACCTCCTGACAGAGAACACAGAGTGTGCTCCTCCTACAATACAACAGTATCACAAAGAAATGCAAAAAATATCACATCATTTACTTTTCCTTGTCTTGTTTTAAATAATTGTCAGCCTCCCCCACTGAGATAGATTAAAAGATCAAGACTTGAAATATTCGGGTTTCGGGTCTCCACAGTGGAACATTTAGTTATCATAAGAGGGTGAACTACTCCACAAAATTGAGTATAAATATTCATACAACAGATCTCGGAGTTCTCGGAAAGTGTTGCAAATCTTATTCTGTAAAAGCAACATCAGTGTGAGTAAGTAATGGCTCCAAATGTATCTTGATGGTTCAGTGTCTTGTTATAAGGAGAATGGTCGCTCTGTCACAGACACTCTGCCCCCCGTCTCATGTTCTGCACCATTCAACTTTAATAAAACGGTAGGATCACAGCGCTACATGAAAGTTTACTTCAAGATACATGTTTTTAAGACATAACATCTTTATGACGTAATGAGTTTTGTTTGTAGTTAGCACCTAGATTACATCTGACAAATTGTTACAAACCTGAAACAGTTCTGTTTCACTCAAAAACTGTGTATATTTACTTGACTTCTACTACTACTGCTACAAGTCATTAAATGAAGAAAAAAAACATATTACTATAAGGAAGTAGCACAGCTTCATTCAGATTTTTCCAGCTAATAGAATAGAATAGAATAGGATAAGTTATGACAATAAATGATGATCAAAAACATATAATGAATAATATGATAGACACATGCATAGCCTCTTGTACCTGCAGGATCTCTTCGTAGGACTGTCTGATGGAGTCTTGCAAAGGATTGTTCCTCTCTCCAGCCTCGTCCACCTTTCTCTTGGCCTGCTTCACCTCCTCTCTGAGCTTCCTCAGCCTCCACCTGGCTCTGGCAAGTTCCCTTTCATACTCCTCCACCTGGCTCTCCTTCTGCATCTCATCTGCCTGTAAAGACAGGATCTGGAAAGAAAGTAGAGAGACATTATGGTGTGATCACAGGGATTTGTTTTAGATGGAAGGGCCATGTTTCCTCTGCAACCATTTACACTCTGATTATTTTTGGCGAAAAATATGCACCAGCTGCTGGCTCACTCTTAATCTTCAAATAAACAAAACACAGATTGAACGGATAACTAGTCATGCTTATTCCTTTAATAAACCATTCTTAGTAATTTCTATACAATTCAGACACCAGCCTGCAGAGACCATATACAGACAACAACCAATCTCTCTGAGATATAAAGAAAAGGGATGTTTGCCAGTTTGTATTAAAGTTAATAGTTTATTATTATTATTATTATTATTATTATTTTATATTTGTTTTTTATAAGGTATTTGCCAACATTCTAGTATTATGTAACATGGCAGCATTAAAAATATGCAGGTGCCCTGAACAAAGAAGCATTGCTGGGGGAGGGGATGTCTGGTGTACCCTACTGAGCCTGCTGCCACCACAACCCAATCACGGGTAAGCGGACGACAGTGGATGGATAGATGGATGGATGGAGGTGGGAAATGCAATCTAACTAGTTCTTAATCATGAGGATGGGAGGGTTATCACTAGATTAGAACTAGAAGTAGGGACTTGTTTTAAAACTTTAAAAAAAGCAGTAACAACAAAAAATATATTTAAACATCACTCCACGCAGGTCATCTGGCATAATTCCAGCCTACTGTAATCCCAAGATCCAATTCACACAGGGTTGCATGGTTATGTATTTTCCTTAGCAGCAGCAGTGAAAGTTCCCATCTACTTCCATTGTTTAGGAGAATGCTGGAACAGTTTTCTGCTTCAAAGCTCCAGAAATGTTTGTGCATAAGAAACTTCACCCAACTTTCCATCAGCACGGAGGTGAGTAACAAACAAAATCTTGATTAGTCGACCTCTATTTGTGAAGTGTGAACTGGTTTCTCAGAAATATGTTACCAATCAGAAACCCTTTAACAATTTAATCTTGGACAACAGTGTAGTATAACAGACTCAGCATTTTGAATGTACCTGCACATCAGTTACAACAACATTACAACATAATTACCTGCTGACTCTCTTCATAGCAGAGCTGTCTTATTGTCTTTATCTGCTGTACCAGCTTTTCTTTATGTTTCTCTAATTTATCCAGAGTCTCCTCCAGCTCCTTACGGTCTGATTGTTGCTCCTGAAGTTCTATGTTCTCCACCGCCACGGCATTCTCCAGCTCCTAGTCACACACACACACACACACACACACACACGTTAGAAATATATTAAGAATTATTCAAACTGTGCAATGATAAAAAACATGCATGTAAACAGGGCTGAATCTACATCATAATTTAATGCAAATAATTTAGTCCATCAAAAATCTAATCCATCAAATTGTCAAAAATGCTCATCACAATTTCCCAGAGCTCGATGTGGCATATTTAAATTCTTTCTTTCGTCCAACCAACAGTCCAAAACCAAAAGACATTTCCTTTTACAAATGACAAAAGCAGCAAATCGTTAGATTAAAGATGCAGATATTTGACATCCTTTGCTTGAGAAATGATTTATACCCTACGACGATTACTAAAGTAGTTGTAATTTTATTTCGATCGAATTATCAATTAAAGGTGACTATGATTGACAGCAGCATAAAACTAGAGAAGGCAATTGCCACAGAAATTGTGATGTGAATGGTGGAAGTTGAAACTGCACTGCTGGTTTTAAAGCAGAAGAACATCATATTTGGAAGATTTGTCGTGGTTTGGGTTCCCAAGTTCTGTTTCTCTCCTGCGTTACTTTGCTCCTCCCCGCACTGATTGTTCCTCCACACCTATCTAATATCAGTCACGTTAGCATTACCCGGTTTCCAGGGTCTCTCTACCTGCACCTTATCCCCGTCTTAGTTTAATTGTATTCAAGCCTGTGTTGTTCCCACACTGCTTGTTGGTTCCTCTGTTCAGATTTCATTTTCACTTCACTCCTGTTGCACTAATCATTCCTGTGTTTTCCCCCAGTCCTTGAGTGAACACCCCCTCGCCCCATTTTGCTTTTGTTCCCCTTGGATTTATGGTTTGTCCACTGTTCTTGTGTCACTTTTTAGTGTCTGGATTACCTTCATTGCCACTTTTTGTTTATCTCATTTTGGATTTTGGATTATTGGACTGGTTTCAGCTTTCATTAAAGCTTGGTTTTGTTGTAATGTACGGAACATGTGTTGTAGAATTTAACCCATAAGAACCCATGGTAACACGCTTGTAACAAACACTTCAAATGTCCTCCAATGGGTCTGGGTTCAACCACTGCTTGTTTGTTTCCCCATAAAGGAACATCGCTGTCAATATCAGGATAATGTACCCAGTAAACAAGTAAGCTAAGTTTAGCTAAAGGACAGGAAGCAGGGACTCTGCTAGCTTAGCTCCAAAATTAGAGGACAAATATGCCTTTCAGCAATTCCATTCCTGTCTTGTCTCTTGTTAGCCTGCAAGCTAACAAAATACTAGGTTCTTTATGTACCACTCTTATGACATACATTGATGTGAAGTAGTGCAGGCCTATCATATTCTGTTTTCTGTTTTGCGCTGTTTGCCGCTGATGGTAGGGGGTGCTGTCGATGCTTCCACACTGCTTAGGTATCTTCCACCATGTTCACTGTAGTCAACCTTAATTTTGAACACGGTCGCTTGAGATAAATCTTCCCCTGCTCTGCACATTTCTCAATAGTTCCTGCTCAGAGCCACATTTGTTAAGTTTTGAACATTTAATTTTTCCACCAATTGCTATCTTGCCATCACAGTTTGAGTTTAGCTTGTAAGAAATCATGGATGACATATGTGCACGCCGCATGCATGGCTGTGACTTTGTAGCAGGTGGAAACAAAGACATTAGACTGCAAAACCAGAACTTATTTTAGATTACGTTTCAGTTCAGAGGTAGGGCAGGTGACTCTGGAGAAAGATAGTTCATTGTTGCATCTCATTGCCGCATCATTGAATAAAGACGCTTAAACGTTTGTTCAATTAATTGGACAACAGAAAAATATTCTGCCACAGTTTTGATAGACATTTTTCAGGTTCTAGTTCGAAATGTCAATATTTGCAGGGTTGATTGGTCTTCGATCTGAGAAAATAAATCGCAGATTTATATATAATGTACATGTAATGTAAGATCGTGTCTTATAAAGTCATCAAGTGATTGGTTTTGGCACAGCTCCTGGCTACAAGACAGTGCCTCAAATTTAGCAAGACCAGACAAGCACTGAGCACATGTACTTACAGCTTCATCCAGTCTGACACTAGTCCTACAGCATCATGACATCACAGGAGAGCATCCTGGGAAATGCAGTGAGTTCCTAACTGGATACACTACATATATAAACACACATTTGATTTATGTCCTGTCCACACTATAATAACAAACACAAATGAAAAATGTGATACCAACACAAAACATATTTACACAGACATATAAAAACCCAAACCCAATATACATGCACAAACACACACACACACCAGCGCTAGATGCTGCGGTCTTCTTACTCTGATCTCGGCTGCTTTGGCAAGAGCTCTCTCATCCGTTTCCACAACGTCGGTGTCCCTGGGAGACGACCAGCAGAGGAGACAGGAGTGTTTAAGGAGGGAGGAGAGGGAGCACTCATTCTTCCAGTCTGCCTTTCCCCCATCATGCCCTCCTTCCCATGATCCCTCTATTTTTTCATGCTGCACTGCTGGCTCCTCCATTGCTGCCCTCACTAGCTGTCGCTACACTGCAGAGGAGGCGGGGCTGCTTCTGTCAACGTGTGTGCGTGTGTGTGTGCGTGTGCGGTAGTCGATGCATACAGGCAGAATGCACCAATGAGAGAATGGCAAGAGATGAGTCACAGTGAAAGCAGCGGGTTAGGCTTTTCCATCCATAGGAGAATATATTTCTCCTCTTCTAGTCTCCTCCCTTCATGTCTCTCCTCCTTCCTTTTCCCTTTATGTCTCTCCTCCTTCCTTTTCCCTTCTACCATCACGCTGCCTCTCTTACCCTCACACATCTCTCACCTCCTCTAGGTCCTCCTCCCCCTCCATCGTCATTACAATCCCTGCCACTGCAGTATGCTTCAATCCAAACACACACACACACACACACACACACACACACACACACACACACACACACACACACACACACACACAGAATGCATCCATGGAGCCATTCATAAAAATCCCAGGGAGCACATAAGCAGCAGTCTGCACAGGCAAGCATTACCAACCAATCAATAATCAAGAATGCATTTTAAATATGTGACCAGGTGATCAACTGTAACACTGTCATTTTTTTCTGCTTCAATCATCAATAGCTGTGGTGAATTTATAATAAGGTTTATGATTTTACTACAGTTACATTTAATTCTTGTAATTTGTAATCTAAACTAATTAAATCATGTATGTGTGTATTATAACATTATTGACATGTCATAGCAGTTACATTATATACATTTTATTCAAGTGCTTATTCACATATTCAGTGATGCTTTTCAGCAGACTAAAACAATTAAAGTTGCATGTTTTATTTTTAACCACGCTGGGGCAGCAGAACAAATGATTATCATTATTATTCTTATAGTTCTTGTTGTGTGATTGTGTGTTTTCTTTCTTTTCTTTTGGCACACAGGTTAAGCAATGCACAGCAGGCATGCCTGAGCGTGTCAGTGTGTGCAGACAGACACCAAGTGTCATGTAAACAGAATCATGTGTATGTCCACTGTTTTTCATTAGCATATGATTTATTATGGTCTGGTCTAAAATTTCCTAAAGACAGTTAAAAAAAAATGTATGTATCCAAAATCCCACGATAATGTCTTATGACAGCACAATGTATATATTTGGGACTTTTGCTGACTAAATAGAAAATTCAGGTTACTGTTATAGAGGAGTAAAGTCACACAAAAATGTTCACATTTAAGAAGCTGGAAACTGAGAATTTTGATTTTTCTTCTTAAAAGATTATTCAAACCCAATAAATTGATTATCCAAATAGTTATCAAACTAACTAAATGTGTTGCTTTATCATTGTAGCTCTAATAGGAATGGGGGGACATGTTGAAGCTGTCAATAATGTAAACTAGAGCATATCCACTTATCGACACTGTATATACTGAAGCAATGCTTATTCTTGTAAAAACTATATATGACATAGTTCTGCTGCAGCATGCGTTATGTGTGTCTGCAGACTGTATTATCAGTAGTCATCAAGTTGATTGTAAATGTGTTCTAAGAGGCAATCATTTAAATGTTTTCATCTGAATATATCATATCATATCAGTCTCTCTCCCTCTCCCGATACATTAAACATATGTACTGGATGACCAATACCATTTTACCAATCCACTGAATCTTTATCATTTCTCTTAAATGCATTATCTGTTTTTTATTTCTCATTTTATTTTCTATTGTTGCATGGTACCTCTTCTTCCTTACAGCCTCCAATAGTTGTCAGTACAATGACGTGATCTTGAGTTATTTTCAACCAAAATCACTCAATTGAAAAAGTACGAGCAATTATCATATCATGAATTCATAACTTAAGTATTACTTGAAAAGAGAATTCATCAATATTTTCTATTGTATAGTTACTGAAGAAGATTAAGGTCACTGCGACAAATATGAGATCTGAGTTTTTTCTAAGAATCAGAATTTTGAAAAAATAATTCTACATTAATCTCAGAATTCTGAGAAAAGAAATGTCTTTTTCTCAGAAGTAATACACTGAGAGTACTGAGGGACAATGTCAGAACTCAGATGATCCTTCACAGTGAAGTAAACACATTTGTTTAGCCCTTTTTGAAGTAAAAGGAAAATAATCAAGTTTTCTTTTACAAGCATTGTTTTTTTTCATATTAATCATTAAGTGGAGAAAAAACTTTCTTTTGGCAAAAATCAGAAATGCTCCTTTACGTTTTAGCTGGCTTGATTGTGTTGGTGTCTGTGTTTGATTGGCAGCAGCTGGCATGTGGTCCTTTCTAGATGGTAGGCCAAGACCTGTGAAAAGATCTTGGGAGGGTGATCCTATAACCCTAACCCTGATCTTTTCCTAACCCAATCAAAGTGAAAGCATACTAATCTCACTAGACTTTTGTAAATCCAGGGTTAACATCTAATATTTGCCCCTGCAGTCTGTAGGTGCTGGTATTAAAGAATGAGAGACGTTCACAGACTGGTGTTATAGCCTACATGTGGTGTGCAGACAGAGTTTTTTTAGTGGTCTTGAAGGACCACACCAGCGCCTAAACGGACCCAAGTGACACTTGCAGGCACGTGTACTTGCTGTTCAGTGTGCTGCAGCTGAGCAACTAATTAGCAATCCAGCTTGCAAACTGATGACGCACCTTTCCCCAGTGAATGTTTGTTTGGTTGCCACTTGAACAACTAAGGAGAAGGACATGTGCTCATGTTTGTAAGTTAGACAAGGTGAAGACTTGGGAGAGCTAATGTGGGCTGCTGTTCAGAGCCTGTGGCTCTAATGTTGTGTAGGAGGCTTCTGGCTGGCTGGCAGATCAATCTGACCATCTGATCTACCGTTGATACTGCATCCATGTTACTGCTTTATGGAAGATTTGATTGGCTGTATTAACTTACGCTCCATCTATGTTTGTATATATATGTATATGAAGTATACATTTCTCTCTTTTGATTTCAGATTTTTTTTTCTCAAAAGAGAAAACAGGAGTGATTTACACATCTGATGCAGAAGAGTTATGGAAAAACAGCCAGCACTCAATAACACACTTTCAGTGGCCTTGATCCTCTGCCGCAGGTATGTACGCTGTAGTAGACAAAAAATACCAATTTGCATAAATATTCTAAATGTCCACCAAGCAATAGCCTACTTTCCTAAAACAAATAACCATAATTGTCATTTATACTGGCGTTGCTGGGGATAAAATTGGCTGAAATATCACTATTTGATTTTCAACTCTTAAAAAACAGCAGGACTACATTTTATATTATATCATTTATTTGTTATTGCTGACACATGTATGAGTTAGCAACGTTTTCACAGTGTAGCTGATAGGCTAGGTCATTCTGTTATTTTAAATACTTAACACACTGTTTAATAGTTTATTAGTTTAGAATTTATAGTTACTTGATACATGATTTATACAACATATCTCGGGTCAAAATTGTATCAAAGTAATTTCTAAAATGTGATGGGCTACAGTCGTACAAAACAGGAGTACTTAAGTAAAGGCAAGCATGTTGGGTAGGCTACTTGAGTAACTGTAACTATCTCTAACAATAACTGTGACAGTTGCATGTGCCATTTGTGCTCTGAAGTCATTTTGTTCTTGTCATGCAGTGTCACTGTATTCCGAGCTAAGATACACTTTCCCATTTGTCAAACCATGAAATTAAAACAAATAAACTGCACTATTAAAGTAATAAAACGTGCAAGCACAATGTACTACATACATGCAATACAATAACCATTGCAATTTAAGGGCACACACAGATGGTACTCCACAGTTTGGGGTTTACATGCTGTGTCAGCACTGTGACTCTGCCAAAGACTCTGATTAGGCTATGTAACCTCTATTGTTGACACAATTTTATCTATGTTGAGTTAAATGTGACATGTGGTTTTGAATTTGAATTTGAGTTTCTTGCTATTTGTTACTTATTAAACCTTTTTTTTCAGAGTACCTTTTGGTCTGCCTGAGGTATCACAGTACACTGCTATTTGTTAACTGTCCATTTATTTACTTACATGGGAGGTGCATTGACTCTGATAGAAACCTGGTATTTGAAACAGCAAGCGAGAGTTAAACCTTTACTTTGCAGCACATAGTGTGGCAACTTACAGACTGATGAGGCAAATATTTGTCACCATTACTTAACCATGTATACAGTACATAATCCTCCACATTATTGTGGGAAGTAAAGACCTAGACATAATACAGATATATAAAAGAATGTATTTAATCTTATATGGAAAGCGAGTGACTGTGGTGTATCCTACTGAGACCGAGCAGTGGCAGGATGGCCCGCTCTGCCACCGCATTACATTTAGTTAGTCACATTTTGCATCCCATTCTGAGCGTCAGGTTCATCAGCACATGTGATCTGTCCCTCAGATAGCTGGGCGGGCCTCAGGTACTGTAGCCCCTCACTAAAAGGCTAAATCTGAAGTTCGGATGCTGCAGATCCGGAGGGCAGCCTCCAGTTACCCTACCCTGTCTGAAAAGTTAAACATCAACCCTAAAATCGTGAAACCCACACGACTGGTTGCTGTAGAAGGTTAACCGAGCGGCACTGTTACCCTTCCTCCTTGGGGTTCCTCGCCCCCGGTGTCCTCAGGCAGTCCAGGATAAAGCGCATCATTACTGCAGTGCTCGCGCGCTCATCCTCTGGCTGCCGCCTCTGGTACGATTGAGCTCGTGCTGCATGCAGATGGCGGGCCGTCCTCCAGCCCAGCCTCCGGTCCCGCACACCGCACACCCTGACTGAGGGCAGGAGGGGAAACTCCTCTTTGCTCTAGCACAGGGAGTGCAGTCCGATGCAATAAACGCGTCGATTAGGCAAACAGAAAGTACTTCCTGTTTTACCTTTCAATGTAAGACCATGTGGTGTGGAGGACTTGTGTCTCAGCTTTTAATCAGACACAAGTAATCAAAACAAATGATCGCGCAACAACATGTGATATTTGTATCCGTCTGACCTCAGAGCTGTGCGCATTCTGTGTGTCATCATTGTCTCATTTTGCAAAGTAATCGGTGCTTTTACGCTGAAGGAGAATCCCGTTTCCTGAATCACTCCAGTTTGCTTGACGCAGGTCTCGCGATTCTCCTGTGCTGCATTCCTGTGATATCAATCTGCAAAAAGGTTATTACGTAATAATTTATCCCGCGGGAAAACATTCTGCAGGCCCTCTACTACCAGCTCAGATATGCGAGGGTGCACCCATACCAAATCAGTTTTGAAACAGACCAGCCTGGAGAATAACTTCAGAGTGACGGCTGCAGATCATTTCTGTTTGTTGTTTGTCAGAACATATAAACCACAAAGCCTCAGTTAACTGATTTGATGATTACCCGGCAAGCAACACACTGATGATAAGTTTGGTTGAATTTCGAAAATGTCGCCATGTTCAGTCTTTTGAAAACACAGTGGGCTACATTACAAAGGCGGTTTGATTGTAGCTTTAGTTTTTTCCTGATGCTCATCATTGTGTGTTCCGGCAGAGAAACAGAGCGACCATATGTTGGCCTTAAAATCCTCAGTTTGGCAGACAGTAAATCCCCTTCCACTGATAATTAAATTACTGCCATATATTAGCATGAGGGTCAGAATTCTAAACAAACATCAATATGGCGCGCCATGTGGTGTACTGCTGCCTGTCCCCCTTAGTTCCTGTCAGATGTTGTTGGAGGATTTTTGGTCCATCATAGATTTGTTGTTGCTGTGACAAAACAACAACACTGGACCAATTAAAATGCTTACATTATTCATGTTTTATTTGAGACAGTGTAAGAATACGACTTATGTCTCTTTGCCTGCTAAACATTAGAGCCAAACTAGGGCTGCTACTTCATGTTTCTATTATTTTTCATGAAAAATAAATAGTTGCTATAGAGGTCATCAACACACTCCCCGACACTGCTCACAGTCCAGTAGTGTCTGCCTGTGCCTACCAACCCTTCAGCAAACCAGGACCTGTGCTTATAAAACTAGGGTTACCTAGTGAGGTGGGCCGTCCATTCAACATAACAAGCCAACACACGCACTGGACAATGTAGATGTTGTGGCACTGGCCCATGTGCAGCATTCACAGTGGAACCCCTGCAGTAACTCCCACACCTGCACAACACCTGCTGTCTGGTTGTGTTCCGACAGAAAAGCCAGAAGCCCGGTTGAATTGAGCATCATGCCCAGATACACCAGGTACTTTTATTCTTGTTTAGGTGTAGAATCAACTTTGGACCTGGCCGTAACATATAACAATAGGTTGTTGAGCTAAAACGAGACCCTCTTTCCATAGTTGCGCAGTGGCTGTAGTACTGCATCTACAGGTTGTGTAGACAACAGACAACAGTCTCTTATACTCATAGGCTCTTGCAAAACACAGGAACTTCCTCCTTTTTAGTGCCACCTTGACATCCAAGCATCCTTCAGGTGGATCCATGACCCAGGAGCCCAGCTGAACAAAATGTAATCTCTCATCTTTATGAGGACAAGAAAGTACGCTGAGTACAACCCCCTCTGTCTGTTGTCCCCTAGGCACAATGGACTACGCCTGTTTCCAGAGCATGACCTGGATCTCTGCAAAGTGGAAATCTATCGCTTAGATGATAGATTTGAAACGCATGAATGGAGGGGGAATATAGGGGAGCTGGAGTGACTAATCAAGTCTCAGTCGTAACAATAATGAGATGGTCCTTCTGACACACACTCAGGACCGCGTGGTTCCGTCCACATCACCACCTTCTCCTCTCAGTTGAAAAACAACAAAATGTCGCACAGCATTGTAACATCCTGTTACATTTTTCATGTACTGTTAAATATGAAACACACTTGTGCCCTATTTATCACAGAAGGGGCCAATTTTGTAAAGGGATTTTGAGTTTAGTAAATGAATATACCCGTTTTAAAAAATGACGCTGAACTGTATATTCAGTCACTAGAATCACTGAGTGTCATTGTTAGCTAAATAGTAATATTCAACATTTGACACACAGGTCTTCAAAGACTTCAAAAGCCAAAAAACAATCATGATGTGATAACTCTGCTAAGTTGCTGGTAATTGCAAGTGAGTGTCTGAATGGTGATGTGAAATAAGAAACTACAGAGTCAGTGACTGTAGCCTACACTTATTAACTGAACTGGAATAATTGTTCAAATCAGCAAATTGTGAGTTCAACAAGAGTTCCCATTTATCCTGTCAGGGAAGATTTTCTTCAAATGTATCCACATTAGTCTCAAGTTTTTCCAGTCAATTTGCCAGCATGACAGAAACACAGTTAAACGACAGTGCTGAAAGGGAGAGACTTTGTCTTCCCTGAAAGAACATCTTTCTAATTGGTGTGGGAAAGTGTGGCAGTTTTTATTAAGACCCATGTGTCAGGGGGATCTATCCTGCCCTCCCTTTTATGTCGCTAGACTACTGTAAATATCAGCAGTTGCACAAGGCTAGACAGGCTAATATCAGACTTGTGATGCCTAATGTCATGTATTTACAGGCATCTCATGCCTATACACATTGTAGCTGTTATTATTATTATTATTATTATTATTATTATTATTATTATTATTATTATCATCATTATTATCATTATTATTATTGCTGGTAACCTAATTATTGTCACTTTGGGCCACAAGCCAGCAAGTCTGATTATAGTCCACTGACTGTCAGTGAGCCCTGGTATTTTTAATAATAATAATGATAATAACAATAATAATGATGACAATAATAATAATAATAATAACTTTATTTGTATAGCACTTTTAAAAACATAGTTTAAAAAGCAAGAATACAATTGCAAATACAAAGGACAATAAAAAATAAATTGCATGAAATAACTGAAGTAACAGAGGTAATGATACAAATTAATAAGTGAAATAAAATAAATGGAATAAATAAAACAGATAAAATAAGTAGAACAGATCTCAAGATGGTTGGAATAAAAATAAACATAAAAGGACCACATCACATGAAGGCAAGTCTATAACATTGGGTTTTAAGAAGTGATTTAGAAGAAGTTACTGATCCTGCGAGCCTTATCTCCTCATGCAGGGCGTTCCAAAGGCGAGGGGCCTTTATGGTGAAGGCACCTTTAGTTTTTAGACTCGACTTTGAAATGGTAAGGAGGGCCGCACCTGAGGATCTAAGGCTGCGAGCTGGCTCATAAGGAATTAAAATATCTGTAATATAGCTTGGAGCCAGACCTGAGGGTGCTTTAAAAGTGATCAGTAAAATCTTAAAATCAATTCTAAAACAGACAGGAGGTCAATGGAGGGAAGCTAATACTGGAGTAATGTGTTGACGTCTGTTAAAACCAGTTAGAAGCCTAGCTGCTGAATTCTGAACCAGTTAAAGGCGAGAGAGTGATTTTTGATTTAATGCCGGAGGGAAGGGTGTTGCAGTAATCTAGTCTGGAAAAGATGAATGCCTGAATTGCTTTTTCCAGATCGGTGGGTGTGAGCATGTTTTGTTCTAGAAATGGAGTGTAGGTGATAGAAGCAGGACTGGACCAGTTTATTGACATGAAGGATGAAAGTCAGCTCTGAATCAAAAAGTACACCTAGGTTTCTTGCAGTGGGTTTTATGTTGACGGAGAGGAGATCAAGAGCTTGCTGATAATGACTAATATTGTTAGGGGGGGTGAACAATATGATTTCTGTTTTTGTGTTGTTAAGCTATAAGAAAGTTTGGGCCATATCTTTAAGACAGTCCAAGACAGCAGCTAGGCTTGCAGGGTCACCGGGCCTCAGCGGGAGGTATATTTGTGTGTCGTCTGCATAGCAATGGAAGGAAACATCATAGCGTTTAATAATCTGGCCAAGTGGGAGCATATAAATAGAAAATAAAATAAGACCTAAAATAGAACCTTGCGGCACACCACAGGTATAGTCTACTGGAAACCCCTATATGGCCCATACTGAACCCAGAAATGTTGTTTCCTATGAACTTTTATTATCAAAATGTCATCTATAGGTTTAGTGGATGAGATTTAGCTTGGTTGCTAAAAGTTGCATGTTGGGCAATTTGCGTTATTAGCATAATGAGGTAATTAAAGGGATAGTTCGGGTTTTTTTGATATGAACCTGTATGGCATCCCCGTCAGCAGTGTCATGTATCTACACTGACAGTGATACGAATCATGAGAAAATAGCGCCAAGCGATTATGTGGTCTGACTTTTTCGTGGACAACGGTTTTGTGATGCAAATGAATCACTCTTTTGAACACATCTGTTTTGAGAAGAAAAAAGGCTTTATTTTCGTGACCCCAGACAACTTGCCGGACTACTTTCGTCAACACCAAAACTGGGCAGGAACTCAGCGCACAGGACACTGTCAGGGGTAAGTCAGTGTTGATGCACGACACTGCTGACGGGGATGCCATACAGATTCATATCAAAAAACCCGAACTGTCCCTTTAATTGCCTCATTATGCTAATTACGCAAATTGCCCAACATGCAACTTTTAGGGGGAGACACTACAGGTGAAGAGTAGGGACATTTTTCTAACTAATATATACCACCATGAAACTTCCCCAGTTGATTACATACATTAAGACAATATTTTTTTGTGTTATGAGTTTTCTGAAATTGTATGTTTAAATATGCAAATGAGGCATTATCTAATTAAATATGCGCTAATTTGCATACATTTCCAGAACATAAATCTAAACATTGGAGAAAGCTAGGATCAAAAGTCATGTTTCATTTTGTTGACATATTATAGCCAATGGTTTTTACAGAGGGAATTTTGGATTTTTCTTTTTATCACTCCATAAATCAGAAAATACTGTCAACAGCCATAAAAAAACTATTTTCACCCTGTTTTTAGGAATAAAATGTTATGTAAATCAGACTATGACTGCTATATGACCAAACCCCTGTGTCAAAACCTTCAGAACATAGATAGGAATAAAACTGGAAAGTTTGGTGTCTATAAGTGCTACTGAATTGAAGATTTTTGGCTCAGAGTATGAGAAAAAACTCATTTTGAGAAAACAGCCTTTAAAGATATGTATTGTATAAGAAATCTACAGAAGGGTGGAGGATGGAGGTTCCTATCTATATTCTGAAGGTTTTAACAGAGGGGTTTGTTCATATATCATTCAGAGCCTGATTTATATAACATTTTATTCCTACAAACAGGGCAAAAATGTTTTTTTTATGGCATTTGACAGTATTTTCTGATTTATGGAGTGATAACAAGAGATATCCAAAAATCCCTCAGTAAAAACCATTGGCTATAATATGTCAACAAAATGAAACAGGACTTTTGATCCTGGCTTTATCAAATGTTTAGATTTGTGCTCTGGAATTGTATTCAAATTAGCGCATATTTAATGAGATAATGCCTCATTTTCATATTTAAACATACAATTTCAGAAAACTCATAATACAAAAAATTATTGTCTTAATGTCAGTAATCAACTGGAGAAGTTTCATGGTGATACACATTAGTTAAAAAATGTCCCGATTCTTCACCTGTAGTGTCTCCCCTTTATTAACTAATTATGCTAATTACTCAAATTGCCCAACATGCAACTTTTAGCAACCAAGTTGAATTTCATACGCTGGGCCTATAGATTACATTTCAATCATAAAGGTTTATAGGAAACGCGATTTCTGGGTCCAAGAAATTTCCAGTAGACTAGTAATGGGAGTTGTAGTTGAGGAATAATTACCTGTGGTGTCTGAGAAGGTTCTGTCTAAAAGGTAAGAATAAAACCAACTAAAAGCAGTATCCTTGATGCTGACGCAGGTTTTCAGTCTAATAAAATTGCATGATCAACAGTGTTGAAATCTGCACAGTTACCTTGAAGAGAGCAGTTTCTGTACTATATAAAGCTCTAAAACCTGACCTGAACAGGACAAAACCTGACTAATACAGGACAGTACAGCCACTGTTATCTTTCTGGCAGTTTGAAATGCTAATCAATGCATTTTGTGTCCGCTTGGACTACTATAAAGCTATCTATTCCTTAACCTAATTACAGTTAGTCCAAAACGCTGAACTAGACTCAGTAAGACCTCACAGCTCTCTCATATCATTCTGATTGTTATGTCCTCCTTGTTTACAAGGCTTTCAATAATCTTGCTATTATATCAGCTGTATATCAGTAATGTTACTAAAATCATTTTACTCTGCTATACCATTTGGGTCCACTGAAAAAGGTCTGTTAGTTGTACCACTTGAGTACACAATCTTGACCTGATCTTTATGAAGAAGGGTTGAAAAGAGATTATATCTGTTATGATTTGGTGCAGACTTGTTGTACTCCTTTATGACCACAAGAGGGAGACACTAAACATCTAATAGAAACACTAACCTACGAAAGGAGAACTGCAAGGCAGAGATGACACTCCAACACTTTTGCATCTATATATCTGTCCGTCCAAACGTCTGTCTGTCCATCTATCTATCAATGCATTTATTTGTCTTTAGTCTCTATCTTACTCTCTCATGTCGATCAGGTTTCTATCTCCCCCCTCACTCTCCTCCCTCCCTTTCTCTTTCCCCTCACCCCTGCCTCTTTCCCGTTGTCTGTCTAATCTATGGTGACATTACCATTGTTCTTGATCACAGATGGTCTATTGTTCTCAGCTAGTGTGGTCTGAATGTATCAGTACCCCAACAACTTGGCCCCTCAACAACAAAAACAACAACAAACACGACCATATCCCCCGCAGAACAGAACAAAACACAGACACATGCCCAGGAAGGCTAAAACAGACATTTGACTACATTTTGCACTAATATAAACCATCATATGAATTTTAGGGCAGCTGTCTCAAACCTAAATTACTTGTGGGCCAGTTGCTCAGTTTTTTTCCCAGGGGAAATCTTGAACTCTAGGAAGAAATTGATAATTTTTCAAGTAATACACTAAGATGCTGAACAAGTCTGCATGTAGATAAAACAGGAAGACCAGTACATACAATCCTTTATTGATCTGCAGAGGGAAAATCCAGTGTGTTGGGCAGGATTAAGTTCAGACAAATAGAGGTAAAATTATATATTTAGAAGTAAAACAAAATATAAATTGGACAATACTGAATGAATGAATTATTGAAACGTATAGTGCAACGAGAGAAGTAATATAACATATTTGAATTTTGATTTGGCTGCAATAAATATTAACACTGTCACATAAAAAAAGTTTCAAGGAAATCAAAACAATCCAAAACTATATTTATCAAGATCTGAGGCACTGACAAAAAACAACCATTTTGACTGCAGCTATATGATTTGGCAAGGTCCTGTGGATATAATTCAAATATGTATGTATGTATGTATATGTGTGTATATATATATATATATATATATATATATATATATATATATATATATATGTATATATATGTATTTATTTATTTTCTTCAGAGAATCTATGACTTGGGAGACTAACGGGAGACTCTATAGGTAAGCTGGTACAGAAGGACCCATCAGAAACTATACCAGCGCACACAAGAATACTATATGATTAAGTAATTATTATTGTCCAAGCTGTCAGTATTAAAAAAAGACTACATAAACAGTATATATAAAAAATAAAAAATAAACCAGCTGCCTTCTGTTCGGCACAGGGAAGCTGTATTATAAGAGTGAACTCTTCAACTGTAACCTTTCTTTTAGTTTTGGAAAGTGACAGACATGTGGCTCAAGTCATTTTGTTATTTTTTTCTTCAGCAAGTCAAGTCACAGGTTTAGTTAAGTCAAGTTGAGTCTTTAATGAAGGAAATTCAAGCCCAAGATTGGGTAATCTATAACATTACTATGTTTTGTGACAGTGTGAGTGTCTGTTTGTGTCTGGGCATGTGTGTGCGCACACATGTGTGTTTACATTTATTCATATAGCTACATATTGATTGATAAGTTTGTCTTTCGCACCATTCCATTTTATGTAATTTCATCCAAGATGTCATGGCAGCTAGATACACAAGGGAAATGGTGCTATACTGGCTGATGGAGGGCCAGTTACGGAGTTGGACTCAGAATCTGTAATCTCAGATGATGTGGACCCAGACAATTGTCTGGGAGGTGTTAGCCACCTGGAAATCCAACTCTAAGTGAACAGGATCAGACACAGAAGATTCATCCTGTGAGTCCTCTGTGGAAGAAAGTGATGTTCAAATCACTTCCAACAGAATAAGTCATAAGGGCTCTTATTGGATCGAGTTACCTCTATGACATCAAAAGATCTGCAAATAGAGATGAATTGTCAATGACTGGACAGCCACACACACACACACACACACACACACACGCATGCACGCACGCACACACACACGCATGCACGCACGCACACACACACACACACACAAAATGAATGCTGATATTTTTCTATTGCTGTGTTATGTGCAATCAGTTTGCTTTGCTTTCAATTATTATTGCTTAAAATGTTTGAACATGTTCCAAATGTTAAAAAGTGAAAATAAAAAATTAACTCAAGCATGAAATCATTCTTGTGTGTACAATAGAAAACAAAACATAAATGGTTATTCTTAACAAAAAAGACAAAAATGCCACAAAAACGCATTGATTCTAATAAGGGTCATTTTTGACCCACACAGAGTGATCACTCATGCATCTAAGTGTTAAGTGATCCTGGGATGGTAGTATACCTCTTAAATCAAAGGGTCTAACAGGGGGAGGAAGCTCAGCTCTAGTGTTGCCAGCAGAGGGCAGTCAAAGTGCAGGGAATGTTCAATAAATTGTAACTAATAGGAGACTGACACAGAATCCCCATGTCTGATCACCAGAAGTACTGTGGGACTGCTTGTCTGCTTATGGAGAAAAGGTGTAGTCAGTGCAGGGACAGTTGTAGAAGTTGCTGCTAGCATGGCTTGTATATACAACTGGAAGTTGTCAAATATTAGGACAAATCACTATAGGGCTGCAACTAACAATTATTTACATTTTTGATTAGTTTGAAAATTATTTATTCAATTATATGATTATTTGTTTGTTAAATACTAAAAAAGGTGTTTCACTATTTTCCTACCAAGGCCTGAGATGACATCCTCAAATTTCAACGCAAATGTTTTTAATTTACTCTATTGGAAAAGTAATGAAACCAGAAAATATTCACAAGAAGCTGAAGTCAGAGTAATTTCATATGCTCAAAGCAATTCATTGATTATCACATAGTTAGATGAGTAATTTAATAGTCAATAACTCATCGTTTATAATGACCATCATTAATAAAGGATAGATTTATGGTTAATTAAACTTGTGTTTATAGTTATTTGACTGTAAACAATACAATGTTAATATTAGTTATAACTTTATAATGGTCATCCAAATAATCTTTATGGATGAACTACACAGTATTTATTAACTATTTGCAAAGTATCAAGCCAACTATAAATATACCATTTATTAAGGATGGTCAATGATGTTACCATTATCTGTTGCAGCTCTAAATCACTTAACAAACACACAATCAAACATTTTCAGCTTTAAGATAAACTGTTCATTCATAATCATGGAAGTGACTTATGCATATATGGCACACAAAAAGAAAACAAACACAAACCTTTCAGTCTGAATTAACTTGGAGTAGGGCTAGCACACATATACACAAACACACACACTCACACTCACACACACACACACACACACACACACCCTCCTCCCCCTCACAAAGCTCAGAGTTGTCTGTTGATATGTGTCATTGATCCTCCATTCATTCCACGACCGGCCCAGCTGTCAGTCACTTCCACGTCACTGCATCTCCAACGGCTGCACAGTGTGTCAGTGAAGCTCCAGACGTTGTTCTGGATTCAGTTATGCAATTTGCCTTCTCACTACTACAAGTTATAATGGGACAGACAATACTGACCCTGGATCAGTCCCTGACGTGACACTTTGGGGGAGCAGGAGAGAGGAAGGAAGGAAAGGGTACAAAGGATGAAAAAAGGGAAGGGATGTATGGTCGGCTAGAGAGAGAGAGAAAAAAAAATAAGAATAAGGATAGAGAAGAAACCTTATCATCTCAGACGAACAGCATTAATCACACAGTGCAGAACTGCTCTTAGAGACACAGATTTAGGTTTTGATTAGAATTAATTAAAAATATA
Source organism: Diplodus sargus (assembly GCA_903131615.1). Taxonomy (NCBI): domain Eukaryota; kingdom Metazoa; phylum Chordata; class Actinopteri; order Spariformes; family Sparidae; genus Diplodus; species Diplodus sargus. Next base: position 1,598,108 of record CAEMYA010000341.1, on the reverse strand, counting down.
GGAGCATATTGTTTAGCCCCCAGGGCAGACTCATACAGTAGAGAAGCTACGCCAGAGGAGACGGGGGTGGGGTCACATCTCCAGCCACCAACAGAGATATCCAATAGAGGCTGGAGGGGCCGGGGGCGGGGGCCGTACATTTCCTCATCCAGGGATTATGCAGCTCAATCAGACTCTGGCAGATTATGTCTGACCAAAACAGACTCCACCGGGGAAGGAGATTAACAACTATTTCCAAATAGTTTGTTGGGTGAAAACAATCAGCTTCAGGCATCAAATGGCCCACAGATGTAAAAGCGATGGTTTTGGAAGATAAATCTGTCGGGCAAATCCTTTCAGATCCACTGCGTTCAATATGTTTGGGTGGTTAGGGTGTAATTGGCTTGATTTTACTAATCCAAAAACTATTAGCAGAGAGCTACTGAAGCCCAATTAGAAGCATCGTAAATATGTCTCTGTTCAGTATAATTAGAAATCCTCAGAGTGTCATGAACACTAATCCAAGTTAAATGGATAAAACATATGGATTAATTATTATGTTCACTGATGAAATATTTGATTGAATAAATAAACAAATTGGCTGGATTTCTAATTATGCTGGAGTTTATTGTGACACTGCATCATTGTTTTTCCTGTGTCCCACAACTGTAGCATAGGGGATCTCCAAGACCAACAAATATGACAGTGCAAATTCCAGTGAATGGAATTAATGTTTAAAATTCATGTTTTAAAATTGGATTTATTTTAGTTGTTGTGTCAGTGATGATAATGTTGTATTCATCAGGAAATAGCTCAGTCACATAAGCAGACACACAATCTGACGATCAGGATGCAGCCAGTCAACCTAGACTGTCTGAAGCACCTGACCAAAGCTGACTCAGGTATTGTGAGCAGTCAATGATTAGCTAATAAGACTTATTTCAGTTGATTGTTGATGCATCTCTAACAATAATCTTTTTAACCAGGATTATAAATCCATGCATACACGTTTAGAGACACATTTCATTCTATGTGGACCAAAACAAATAAATCCTATATCTTAGATTATGTTGCCTTTCTATTCTCAGGGAATAAAGATTGATGCGATGATCATCTGATGATTTGGTCACTTTGGGTCTGCCTGATCTTTGGATACAACTGTTCCAGTTTCTGTAAAGCATTTTAGTTGCTAATACCACCAGTTAGTTTAGCTGTCCCACCAGACTACAGAGCAGCTTCACTCCCCAGGCTGTGAGACATTTTTCTTTCTCTGAATTGGTTTGCATAGTCTTCGTGTTGTTTTTTGTTGTTTTGTGTTTATATAGTGCTTGGATTTAAAACAGGAATTTCAGTATGCAATCTTGTTTTGCATAATGCAGTTAAATTATTTTTTAATCTTCAATCTTCAATCTTGAGAGCTTTTCACTGGAGTCAGAGGACCCCAATAACATTGGTACTTTAAAACAGCATTGGTTTAAAAAGAAACAAAAAGAAATCATAGGATGAAGGCAATAGAATCAAAATGATCAGAATGAAAATTGGAATGATATAATAAAGCCCCTGTGAGATTCACAAAAAGTATGCCTCTAAGGTATCTTGATTTTTTTGTACCTTCCCACTTCACCTTATGCAACTCAGTGGTGCCTTCTGTTAGACCCTCTCTCTCTATATGTATAATATTTATGTCTTTAACTTTCAGATAAGTTTGTGGTATGCATCCAGTACATCATTGTCCGAACACATTTCTGTCCTGCTTTTAATATGTTCCTCTAAAGTGTGATCGTTCAAAGACAACACTGATAAAGACACATATACTGACACAAATGGTAACAAATCACAAATAAACACACAGAACCCCACAATCATATATTTTATAAATCCTGCTTATTTCATCATTAAAAGCTGTTGCACAACAATGATTTTCTCATTAGGCTTCTTTAATTCAAGTTATTATGATAAAATTAAATTAACCTCCATGCTACTCAAAGTATTTAGTCCCTGTCAATGGTGCAGTGTGGCTGTGGGGACTGTGGAATGGAGCTACAGGCTGGATGATGAGTGACACCCTGAATGTGCATTCCACTTGATTTGCTCAGTGCTTCAATTCACTGATGGTAGCCCTTTCATCCTATTAGCTCCAAATTCCTATAACCGGGTCTCTAAATGCATGGGCCCCCATATCAGGGCTGGCCCCTGCTGGGAGGGCATATGGGCTGCTTTGTTGGCAGGAAGGGAGTGTGTGTGCAGGGTCCACCAATCACTGCCCTCGCCTGGGGAGTTAAACAAATTGATTGGCAGGCTAGCTGCGGCCAGTTCCAGACACTGTGCACCCTATTCATCAATGCTCAGAGCACAGAAAGCTCTGCAGTGAACCAGCAGAAAGCCTGGCCTGAGGCAGACTCAGAGGGCTCATAAAAGGGAACTATCTTATTCTTTAAACATACACTTCCACATTTTGTTAAATCCTAAAACCTATCCAAAAGACCTTCATATCCTAAAATTGAGTCTTAATTTAAAGTGGATCTTCGGACTGCAACTGTGTATATCAGCATGTAGCTGGGAGCAGACATGACATTGTCATGTGCAATGAAATCAGGAGGTGTATTTTTCAAATATTATTTATTTTCTTTGTCAGAGAATGCTGTCGCAGTGTCAAGAAAGTGTAAAGAATGAAACTCATTACACACATCTCTCGTATGGCTTCTCTTAACATATAATATGTGACATCAAATGTGTTCCTCTTACAGTTTTCTGGCCTTTCTATTGCCTGAGTGATGCTGTATATTTTTACCTAGCGTGATTAAGAAAATTTAGATGTTCTACTCATCTTTGGTATTGCCTGCTAGTCTTTCATGTATCCTTACAGGGCACTATGATAATGAAACAAGGTTAACTATGCTTCTTCAGTGCATGGTTCAGCATTTCAAATTAAAAGCAACAGGACAGAAAGTATTGAATATTTAAATAAAATGTAAATACACTACAAATAGTACATAATACAGAGCTTTTGGGGGGGGGGGAGTCCTGTAATGGTCCAATATTTAAAAAATGACTTACTTGCATGGCTTACTCTCAAATATCTACAAAAGGGAGCAGCATATCTCCAGAGAGACCACTAAATGCTGCTTATTAGAGAGGAGGCCAATTCTGTTGGTAGATTAGTTCAGTTAGACATACAACTGACAGTTCAGACTGGGAGTTTTGGGTGGTATGAACAAGGACAGGCCGGGGCTAGCACATGCAAACTTGAGTGATTATGTCTGTAACACAAAAAGTAATATAATATAATGTATAATGCTCCTATTTCAATCAGGAGAGACAAGTTAATCAAGTGAAGACAATGTTTATTACAGCAGATGATAGGATAATTCAGTCTTGTCAGAAGGTCCTTGGCGCTCACACTCTACAGGGGATATTTTGTGACTGGGAGGTGTCTGCACTGAGCAGCAGCAAGACAATGCCCCAAAACACAGCCCACAGTTACCCCCAAAAGAAATAGCTTAGCCAGCAATTGCTAGAGGATGCCCTGCTCTTGATGTGTAGGCTTAAGCCAGCAATGGCAAACCAAAATTAATATGGTCAAACAAATAGAAAAATCCATGAGTGATGTATGAGACTGTCTAACGCAGAATTGACAATATAATAAAAAAGTCTGTCAGGACCAAACTAAACTAAAGGTCCAGAGCAAAGGCCAAACAAAAGTCAGGGTCAGCCACGAACATTAAAATAAAATCATGTTCCAGTGGCCAAACAAAACACAAAAAAGGACCTCAAAGCAACGACTGATGCATGTGGTTTGCCAATGAGTCAGCATCAGCATGTACAACAAGTCAGAACTCAGCCACAATAGCAAGGAGACAGGAATAACAGACACCGACCTGAAATTCTGAAAACAATTAACTTGGCTTAGAGGTCAGCTGTGTGCTATACATAGCTAGCTATGGCTAGGTTACCATTGCTGGCTATTGCTGGCCAAGGACAAGATTAAGTTTAGGCATAAAGTCACTATTAACTACTACTTTGACATTATGTACATTCATTTATAAGTCAATGAAATCTGCGTTTCGACAATGTATCAATAGCAACCTGAGTCACTTAGCCAGTAAAGAGATTCAGTATTTGCAATGAACAAACTTCATCCAGCAATGACTAATGGCGAGTGGTGACCTTCATAGCTTAGCCAGTGAGGGCTAGAGAACAGTGTGGCCCCACTTGCAATGTAAAGGACAGCTAGGAATATGGCATGATATGGTTGAAAAATAATCATATTTCTACTGGAGACTATTAAAATCATGCTTCTGACATTTGTTGAGTTCTGTATAATAATAATAATGCTTTTTATTCGAAAGCGCCTTTCAGAGCACTCAAGGACACCGCACATAACAACAACAGTGCAACAAAAGACAGTACAAGTACAGGACAATTTAGTGCAAATAAATAAGTCAGTAAGAGGATGCAGTTACATGGTGCCGTCTCGGCACAGAGTTCAGACTCTGCAGTCCTCATCATATAGGAAGTCAACCGGACTATATAAAACATACCCGTTTCTTACATCTAGGGAATTTAATATCTAATGATTTGTAGGCTGGATATCTCTGCAGCATTACAGTACTTCATTATAATGCTCTACCTAGTCATGATGGCAGAGGATCGCAAAGCCAGCAGACGGGTCTACACAAGATGCACACACAATGGAAAATGTGGTGACATAGTGAAAGTCTCTGCACCACAGAGCTTTTACCAGGAATCAGTTGAGACGGGTAGTGCAGAGGCAGGCAGGGTAGGCAATTAGTGCTAGTGGTCTCTTCGATGCATACAGTCTGGTAACATTTGAAAAGTCTAGAAAAGCCTTAGTATTAAATTATTTAATTCTATTCAAGTTAGTGGAGGATAACACAAGTCTCTGGTCTGCTTGTTCCTTGGATGCTGGGTGGGAGGATGACTTGAGTGACTTAAAAACCTGACATTCTTTGGATAATGTCTCATCAAATTCCAATCAGAAAGTTTAAATAAATCATTTATTACCATTCCTAAGATGATTAATTATCACTTATGAACAAAAGAAAACAGTACTATTATTTTTTCCATGTCTGTAGTGCTCCAGTAGGCCCATACTGCGGCTAGGGCACAAACAGGCCTGATAGGAGTGGTCATCTGTCGATGCCAAGGTGAATGGCTCAGTGCCCACACAGATTAAGCAGGCCAGCAATTAGCCAGGGCCAGTCAGCCAGCAAGACAGCAACAAATGGACAACAACAACTACAACTGGCCAACCAAGCACAGCAATGAACACACATGCGTGTGTACACACACACACACACACACACACACACACACACACACACACACACACACACACACACACACACACACACACTCACTGAAGCCCAGATGCTAGACTCTAATCCCTGAGTGTTGTTGCGTTTTGTCTTTTGTTGAGTCTGTTTATGACACTCTGTCATGCCTTTGACTGCATGCAGTTAGCATTCACACACTCAGCCTCAGGAAGCGTGACTTCTGACACTTTTTTCCTGCCACCTTTTTATTGCCATTAATTCTCTGTGTCGTTCTGCCAACCTGAATGAAAGTGGTTGTTATGGAGGCCTTTGTTGCCTCTGCTGTTTTGAAACAGTTCTGGATTCCAGAAAAGCTCCCTTTCAGTTTAAAATAAAGTGAAGTTTTCCTTTCCTCAGATATGATCTCTGTGCACTTAACAGTGCTGAAATCTTCCACAATGGATGAAACCAAACTGAGAGACACAGAGAGAGTGGAAGGATAGAGGGGAAAAGAGGGTAGAGGAGGGCACGTGCACATGCACTCACACACATGAAAAACACTTATTTCCATTTTCAATTGGTTCTACTTGAAATAACCAAATCATCAGACAGTGATGTTTCTCCAGGATTATAATAGTAATCTGTCTCACCGAGGGGGCCCAACACTAAGGAAGATATGGTTGTTTGCTGTGTAGTAGAATCATTCTTAAGCTAGTTTAGTGGCTGGACATATTTACTTATATGAACTTGGGGTGTATTCATCATCAACCATCATGGTTTCATGGTTTAGTGCATACAGTCATACAAGGAATATGTGTGATTGCCTGTCTCACAGTGCTCTGTAATGCCTACCAGTGGGGAGGAGCTTGAACAATTTGTGCCCAGGGTGTGAGGGGTCTGCAGAGATGTTACCTGCCTGTTTCCTGACCCTGGACAGGTACAAGTCCCGTATGGAAGGCAAGTTGGCTTCAATTATTGTTTCTGCAAACCTGTCTGTGGGGGCTTCTCCATTGTCTCCACAAGTCCACTGTCATCTCCATGGTCTTAAGAGGGGATCAGCTCCAGATGATTCTGACCACACCAGAGAGCCAGCTGTTCCACCTCCCATCTTTATGTAGACTCATCAATGTTCCGAATGAGACCGATGAATGTGATATGGTCTGCAAACTTAAGAGGTTTCACAAAAAGGGTCCCCTGAGGTGCAGTCATTCGTGTAGAGGGAGAACAACATAGTGAGAGAACACACCCCTGGGGAGCACCGGTGCTGATAGTCTGGGTGCTGGATGTGATGCTACCCAGCCTCACCTTTTTCTTCTCACAGATGGAGGCTTGCACAGTGAGCTGAGTAAGCTTCTGGTGGAGGATCTCAGGGATGATGATGCTGAACGCCGAGCTGAAGTCCACAAATAGGATACTTGTGTAGGTCCCTGAGGAGTCGAAGTGTTGCGGGATGTAGTGCAGTCCCATGTTGACTGCGTCATCCACCGAACGATTTTCCCGGCAATCAAACTGCAGGGGGTGCAGCAGGGAGCATGTGATGTCCTTCGGGTGGCTTAACACCAATCTCTCAAAGGATTTCATGACCACAGATGACAGGGCAACCTTCCTGATCTTCTGTCTCTGGGCCTCAAGGAGCATGGGGAAAGAGCCCAGCTATTTAAAAAAAAATAGAGATAAACTAACTAAAGTTAAACTTCAATGTCAATCATTATTGAAGTCAAGCTCCAAACAGCAGAAAAGTCTCCACAACACTAATTCTTCTCAATCTCAAACTGCAAATGACACTGAAATTAAAGGTGAATGCTTAATTGAATGGTTGTGACATTATGAAACTGTTTCCATTCAGCTGCACACAGTCAGTACAACCATATTTCCCAGTAAATTGTCAAATGGAAACTCTGCTATTGCAACCTCACTTTACAGGAGCCCCCTTATCTCTCTCAACAAATAACACAACACACACACGCACCCAAACACACACAATATGACTGTGTGTGTGTGTGTGTGTGTGTGTGTGTGTGTGTGTGTGTGTGTGTGTCTATGTGTGTGTGTGTGTGTGTTGGTGGGTGGTTGGGTGGGAGGACAGACCCAGCTGCCAATGTTGGCCCTCTACAAAGCACTGACCTGAGTGACATGCAGCACCAGTATGAGGCACATTATCCACCTCAACAAACAGACCCCCTGAATTATACTCTTTGTATCTAATGTACTGAGCTCATTTCAAAGGAAGAGCTAGAGACGGAGAGAGAGAGAGAGACAGAGAGAGAGAGAGAGAGAGACAGAGAGAAGGAAAGAGAAAGAAAGAGAGAGAGAGATAAAGAGAGAGAGAGAGCTTTTTATTATTCATTGGATGGAGTCAAAGGCAGAAAGTTGTTCTGTTGCTTTGTCCAAGAGTGGAACTTATATTTGCTTCACAGCTTGAGTGCTGTGCCTTTTGTCTTGCATATTAAAAGAAAAGTTGAAAAGACAGAGCGTGTGTCTTTGTGTGTATGAAGTGCATGTCAGCATGTTGCTCACAGCTTTAATCTTATGTATGTATGCAGTGTTAACATGTGTATGGTACTAGATTAAAAAATGTGTCTTAATGCTACAGGTTGCAGAAGTATAATTTGCAGAAAAGTTAAACATTTCATGCATGAATGATTAATTATTTTACTCTTATTCTTGAATGATAACTAATATTGTTATTATAATAACAACTGTTTAATCACTTTCTTTTCAGAAAACCAGACAGGTAAAGATTAGAAATAGGCTTGTATCCAGATTATATGAAACATATTTTTGCACTTTTTTTTCTGCAACTTAAAGTGAAACTCTCACCAAAATGTAACCTAGGCTTTTTTGTGGTTGAATATGAGGCAAAACTTCATGTTAAAGCATAATTACGATGAAAGAGGCAGTTTTAAGATTTACCGTATTTTCGCTTTTGGCTCAAACTCATTTTCAATGGGAGTGCATGTGGCACTTTTAAGATAGCATAACAATCGCTATTTTTAAAAAACTGAGAAGGCTCGATGCAACATGAAACTTTGCTCGTAGTATCACCAGGGTCACTACACATGAACATGAGCATTGCAAACAATGTTTGTGTACACAGAGTTTACTAAAAAAGAAGGTTTTTGAACAACTCACGTTAGCAGTAGCTTGTTCCGCTCCCAGTCGTCATGGCAGCTGAGAAGTGTCGATCTCAGAATGCGACGTAACATGGAGGACAGTTAAGGTGGAGCGTTCCTAAAGCTCGGTTTCATATAAATGCATGGATCATTCACTGTTTTGTCATTAGCGAAAAACAATATTGACCTTGAAGTTGAAAAAGGAGCCTCATATAAGAAACAATACTGAATTAAAAAGCCGGGGAAGTCACGTGAGATATCGCGTAGATAGCTGTTGCCGGAAGATAGTAGGGGTCGACCTTAACTGTCCTCTATGTTACGTCACATTCGGAGATCGATAATTCTCAGCTACCATGATGACTGGGAGTGGAACAAGCTACTGCTAATGTTAGAAAAACTCTCTTTTTAGTAAACGCTATGAACACAAACAATGTTCTCAATGCTCATGTTCATGTGTAGAGACCCTGGTGATACTACGAGCAAAGTTTCATGTTGTGTTGAGCTTTCTTAGTGTTTTAAAATAGCGGTTTTGATGCTATTGTAAAAGTGCCAATCCCATTGAAAATGAGCTTGACCCGAAAACGAAAATACGGTAAATCTTAAAAGTGCCTCTTTCATCGTATTTATGCTTTTAAACAAAGGTTTGACTCATATACATTCACAAAAAAAGCCTATGTTGCATTTTGGCGAGAGTTTCACTTTAAAGTACATCTGTCTACTTCATACTCTACCTATTGGGACTATATTTATCTTCAGATTGTCCTATATTTATATATTTATATATATATATATATATATATATATATATACAGAGAGAGAGAGAGAGAGAGAGAGAGAGAGGGAGTGTGAATTGGTACAATACAAGAAAACATCACATTTAGCCCCATTGAACCCTAAATTTACAACTTTCATTCCTCTGACATAACCTGTTCTGTCACTTTCCATTGTCTCCTATGATAAATCCTAGCCAAACTAGCAGAAAAGAAAAGGACAGCTCATAATGTATGCTAATAAAACGTTTCTTAGAGCTAGCTGAATGCATCATCAAGTGAACGTGGCGGTCCATTATTTATTGTGTTGACTAGCAAAACATTTACAGGATATAATTTACATATTATTTCTTCCGCTTACCAGGCCCAGTCATACTCTCGGTGTCAACAAGTTATCTGTAGCAACACCACTGACATGTGTCCTGAAGCTGTCGGACTCTGTCTTGAGAGGTTGAGAGGTGCAGTTCTGCAGGATATTATTGTTAGACATAATGGACCTGCATCTACGGTCTCTGTTAATCCCAGTGTTGAGTTAATGAAATACAATTTTGAGGTACTTGACTGGTACTTTAGTTGAGTATTTGCCACTCCTGATACGTCATACTTCTATACTACTATCAACAAAATATGATTATGAGCTCTAACCAGTTAAACTGATGAACACATTAATGCATTAGCAATTATATTCCAGAAGTATATTATTCTGAAGTGCACTTATTGTGTGTTATGTTTTGGAAAACCAGAAAAGAAACTATAAATTCTTTTTTAATTCAACATATGCTCAAATGCATTTAATCTAAGCTAGTTAGTTTATCAATTTTGGTATAATTTTGATACAATTTTTTTTTATTTTATTGTAAAGGCATATAGGGTCCAAATATTGGAACTCCTTAATTACTAATAATTGGTATCAGGAGTGGCCCTCAAAAAACATATCGGTCAACCTGTCAATAATATCAGAATTGCCATGGTAAAGCAAGAGATATTACCACAGCTGAGGACTGCACATTGAAAATGTCTGTTTACATTAACACCATCGACAACTGCTGTTGACATGTAAGGGTCTTGGGGGGTTGACCCATTTCAAAGGGAAGGGTTTCAACCACTAGCCCTTGTAACTCTGCTCTTAGGGGCAAGAGGACACTCAAAAACGAGAGGCAGGGGTCACAATTGGAAATAGGTTTGAGTCATAGTGCTTCGCTTGGCTGCCCTGTAATCAAATTTGGAGTGATGTAGAGAGGGGGTTTCAAAAGCTATTTGACCATCGGACATGCAGTTCTGAGGAAACAGGCCCCTTAATACTACAGTCACATCACACTTGCAGGGAGCCACCGAGCACTTGTCTGCTTGTTCATGTATGTATAATAAAGAGAGACTGGGCACTTATTGCAGATTGCCAACACCCTGCAGTGTTTGACAACACTTGTATATTTGACCACTGTCGGACAATGTGTGGGAGCTCTCTGAGAGAAGACAAACAGCATACAGGTGGATTCACAGCTTTCAAGGGCTTCTTTATCTAGCACAAATGTTTGACTGCCATTCAGCACGCTTATGTAACTTGGCAAGCCAACCCAAAGGCTCCAGTATGAAATGCTAACAAGACTAATATACACCATATCTGTCAGTGATTGATGAGTTGCTTACACCAGGGACAGTCATTACAACCTCTATTGTTCGTCCACAGTTTTAAGGCAAATTTAATCTAAGAAAGGAGCTTTATACTCTGTTAGGATGAGACTGTAACCACTTGAATGTGACTTCAACCAAAAAGTCATTTTTTACAGTCTTTACACCGTAACAAATAACTTACTACATTATATATCATTTAGTTTTAGAAATAGATCATATTCATATTCAGAAATATGTGTTGGTTTGTCAGCATCTCAAGCGATTCGATTTTTTTCTTTCCATTATGAAATCCATCATTTATTTCTTAACTACTGTCTTTTGGAAACTGGAAATGACAGCAACACTGTGCATTTGTTCAGGCCTGTATTTCAGCATTTACACAAAGTGTACTTCCAATCTACACTATCTACTTGAAGCACTTGAGGAAAACGTATGCATTCGCAGAACATTTTTCCATCTGTGCATTTCTAAACTGTAACAATTCACTGTTCAACTGTCACTGACAAAAGACAAACTTAGGGAGTGCTCAAATATCCCAACCTGTAGTGTCTTGTATGGGTCAACCTCCAAAAATGTAGTGGAGTGAAGGTCAACTTTACAGATGACATTTCATGGTCATCCCACATCACCACCCTGGTTAATTTTTTATTTTTTTTTAAAGCATAGTAAAAGCTCTTCTTTCTTTAGGGAACTTAAGCAGGTCAAATTCCTGGGCCAAGTTCTTGTCAACCTTTACAGAGGAGCAATAGAAAGCATCCTGACTGGACACAGGGAGGCTCTACAGTGGGTCATTAAAACCACCAGAACATCACTGGTACCATCTACAGAGCATCAGTGACACCAGTGAACTGAGATGTCTGCACAGAGCCCACAGATACTAAAAGGCAACACCCACCCAGACACAGTCTGTTCACCCTGCTGCCATCTGGTAACAGATACAGAAGTATCCACTGATATTATGCCAGACTACAATGCAGCCTATTTCCTCAGGATGGGAGACTCCTGAACTCTCAACATCCCACACCATGATTACTTAAAAATGTGTCTGTATAGATTTTGTTTTATTGTGTAGGGAATTAAGGCAGAAATTTCATGAAACAGCCTTGTATTGAATAATGACAGTTAAATTAATCTTAATCATGTTTGGTTCATTGGGTATACTGGGATTTGTTCATCAGAAAGTAATAGATGTCAAGGTTAAAGGGTTGCATTCCTTTAAAGCACTTTATTTACCTTTAAAAGCACATATTAGCAGATTTTACTTGATGAAACCTCCAATGGCAATTCTGGCCACCAAAATTCATTGGCCATCCCTGTGGCCACCCCAGATCTGGTAGGTAGTTGGTCAAGTTCGTCAACACAAGAAACAAGAGAAATGCTGTCAATCAGTGATGACAATTGATTTAGGGCCAGTTTTACATTTTTAACTAACACAGTAATGGTCATACTGAGGCTGTGAGAGCTGATTTCTGCTCAGCAGAAGTTTGGCCATGCAGGTCTGATGGGTGACAGGACAGGAGGACGGTCACAGTGACGCCAACTGCTGGATAGAAACGCTGAAATCTGTTGATTGAGAGGTAATTTAATGTTTAGTTATGTCGTAGTTCCCTCTGAATGTGTAGGAAAACTTTATCTAGCACTAAGTAGCAGCTAAAAGATGAACTACACTGCGCTAGCTAGCTTAGCAGCCTGCAAACCAAGTGAAGCATTTAGCGTTTTTTAAATTATTGTTACATGGATACCGCCATGAAATATGAAACGCTGTTTTCTGGACTGAAGACTGAGAGGGTGTTTTTTGCAGATGTTTGTGTTCAATAGAGCTAATATTCTATTTTTGACCAACCAGTGTTTGAAATATAGTGTGCCAGTCTAGATTTAAGTAGCTATAACAGAAGAACAAGCTGAGATTTTTTTATTTGCTCTGTGATTTAAGGGCTGTTTAAAGACTTTTTTCTCTTGGAGATAAAGGACTTTTTGTTTGCATCAATTAGCTCATCTTCACAGTTCACATATTTTTAGACATTTAAATAGGCAGAGGCAGAGCAAATTACATTCAAATGCCACAAATGCTTGAAATGCAATATGTGTTAATTGTGTTATTAAAAGTGATCGAAGATGTCGGTAGTTATGTAAAAATAAACATTTGTAGATACTATAAATAGACATAATGAGGCACATTGTTGACACCTCCTTTCTTTTTGACATTTTAATGGATTCAAAGCTGTTATTTAAGGGGTTCCAGAGCCCCACAAACACCTGTATTTTGCAGACTGATTCTAACCCAATTTGACAATGATCCTGCTTGATGTTTCTAGTTATAGCTATCACTTCAAAGTGAACTGATTGACTGATTGATTGATTGAGTGATTGAGTGATTGAATTACATTTCCTCCAGGGATATTAAGAGAATAGCTATGAAGAGAAGCAGAGCTATTCAGAGCTTCTTCAAAAAAAAAGAAAAGAGTCAGAGCCAGCCACAGCTTCTACCTGCAGCAGTGAACAGGCCCTGTCAAGTCAGCAGCCCCGGTACAGCAGTACTGACCAAGAGCAGTCAGCTCCCCCTGCACAGGATGGGAGGTCATGCTTGGATAGTTTGAATTTACCATGTAGGCCCACATTCAAATTGTTTGTCACTCCAGTTATATAATTATAACTGTCTGAAACATCACGACACAAGAACGATAGTTAAAACAGTTGTAAAAGACAGGAGAACAATAATAAAATGTGCTTAATACATGAATATACACACGTATGTATGTATGTACATATGTATGATTGTTACATATGTTACATATGTCTTACATATTACATATTGTGTGTGTGTGTGTGTTGCAGAACTTCTAGCCTATTGATGTCTCAGATTTCTCAGATATCTGTGTATTCCCACAGCTGACCAGCCACACCCAGAGGAGGAGGAGATAGTGAGAGATGAGTGTGATCCAGCAGTGTCTGGAGCTCCACATGCTAAGCATGGTATGTCAAGTTCTGTTATGTCCAGAATTGTCATTCATGAACAGTTACCTGAAGTTGTCGTGTACTCTCATACATGATTTCCTTTAAAAAGGATGATCCAATTTTGCCCAAAGCGTATGCTATTCATTTGCTATTACACAGCAAACCCCACACCAGGCCTCTTAGTTCATCTGGAACTGGTAGTATAACTGTTTCTAGAGTCAGAACAAAACATGGTGAACTGACTTATACTAACAACGCTGTCTACTGTTGGAACAAACTGCCAGAGGATCTGAGGGCCAAGACAAGCCAAACCGTTCTAGAACTAGCCTATATAGAACACGCAGTGACTGTTGGCCTCATGTTGGCTTTGTCTGGACCAAAAAGCTGCACTTGAGCACACAACAAAGACTACAGCCAGTGGCAAGCTAGGGTGTACGGTGTGGGTGTAGGTCATTTTAAACACGTCGTTCAAAATGGGAAACTGGAAGAATCAGGACAGCAGATAACATTTGTTATGATAAAGCAGGGTATTCCTATCATTTTTTTTAACAGCACTATTGCTAATATAGCCATTTCTATTGAAATTGTGGCTGATGAAAAGTTCTACCAGCAAAAAGGGGGAGGCAAAAAATGCCTTCAAGAGGCAATCTGAGTGATTATTTCTTGCATTGCAAGTGTATGAAACCTTTCCAGAGCAAATGGCAGGGTTTTAAAACAACTACTATACTTCAGATCAGTGAAAGTTTAACTGCACCTCGTGTCTCTCTGTGTATTTGTTCAACTGTCCATCAAATACAATAGATGCCAATAGATTTGACGCTGTGTGTTGCTGTAAACCAACAGGCCATTGACACACTAAATGGCTTTATTGGGTGTTATCAGCTCTGTCCAAGGAACACGGAGCTAGTTAATGATTAACATGCTTGCAGACCGAGATGGCTGAAACACATGGTGAATGGGTGAAGTTGAGTTGTAGCTTTGAACCTTTATGATGAGGTGTTGTAGGTTCCCGGCAAACCAACAGCAAATACTGATAAGGACTTAAAAGTATACTGGCATTCTGCCACAGCCCTGATGTACTGCTTCTATAGTTTTTATGACTTTGTTGTTGTTGTTGTTGTTGTTGTTGAAATTCTCAAAATTGTTCCCTTTTAAAGTTGAAAATTAGGAAATGCTGTCTTTTACTATACTGGTGGCAACTGGATCAACAGAACAGATGTGTATTAAGGGTCTCTAAACCTTTTCTGGTTCATGACCAGAGTATTGTCTTCACTTTTGGGACCCTCAAATTGATCCGGGACATATTTGGGGTTTTAAAAACATTTCTGATATAAAATTATATTTCATAAACCATTAACAAATATGTCTTTATCTCAATTTCAAACAATAGAGATAACATGTTTGTTTAATGATTGCAATCAGTTTTTACTAGAACAAAATTAACAATGGAAATGTGATTCAGTTTTTTGTCATAAAGTTATAAGTGATGTTAAAAATCCACTTTAACACAAGACTTTGATGTAGCCAAGTATGACCTCTGGCTCACAGTCCTCCCTGCTACTTATTGTTCCATCCCTGAGTAAAGTGCTCATAACCCCCCTCGTTTTTCTTATTTTGGTATGTAACATACTAGGGCAGTGTTGCCCATGAATATATGGAATGGAAGGGCATTTTCTTCACGGTAAGAACCTCAGGTTTGAGCTCCACCCAGTTTTCCTCCTGTCCCAGGTTGTGCGACGCAAACATTTTTTCGCAGGTAATCATGTGGCCACCGAGGCCTTGTGACATATCTAGCACCACTCGTGTCCCCTGGTTTCTTTCAGCAGCTCCTGTTTTTCGCCTCCCTGTACAAATTTGCATGTTCCATGTATAAGATGAAACGGCATCACAGGCATCCCAGATGCACAAATATGGTCCTTCCAGTGTTGGCTCTTGGGCTGCTGCAGTAGCCACATTAGGTGCTCCTTGTGGTGCATGTTCACATTCACGTTCAGAATCACAATACTCTGAATTGATCACTAAATTATCCTCATATTCATAGACATCTTCCTCTTCCACATCGCTGTGTGCCTGACTCTCTTCAAATATGAGCTCTAAAGCCCTCTGACAGCTGAATCTGTTGGTTATACTGAGGTTGGATGACTCTGTACTGTGATGTAGAGGTATTTATCTCTTTTGTCCCACCCCAGAGGACAGAGGATAAAGAGTGCTGAAAAGTGACAGCAAACAGCTTCTCTGTGCTTAGATTATAATAAAGTAAAATTATCTGTGTTTGTGTGTGTGTTTGGGTTTCTGCGTGTCTCTGTGTATGCGGGTCAAAATGATCTGAAGACCATATGAAGGATGTAAATGTGTGGGGTATAGTATGTGTGCTCAATTATTGTGTTTGTTTGTTGGTGTTTATCACAGAAAATAAGCTAAGGCCATTGAGTTTCAGGTAGAAAAAATGTACACCAATTTTGCTTCTCGTAAATTTGAAACCGGTCAATTTGAGCCAAATACCATACAAAGGTCAAGAGAGCTAAAGGAGCTGCAAGATTGTGATCTGCTTAAAACTGTACCGATCTTGTTTGTTATTTTTATTTCGTTGATGTTCCATAAAACCCAAATTTATATTCTATAGTAAAAAAATCACAAAATGCTATTGATTATTACTGATCTGTCATTACCTGAAACATCAATTATTTTTACATATGTCGCCAACTGCCAGAGATTTGAGGAAATAATAAGAGGAAAATACCATCTTCATAATACAAGAAACGAGAACTTGTCCCTGCCTATGTTACTCAACGGCAGCAATCAAGTGTGGAACTGGGGCCAAAGGGGGAATACATGATACATTCACAAGCGATTCATTGCCATTATTCATGAGGCAAACAAATGTGTGATTGTAATCAAAGCTAGATGTAGGATACCAGGGCCCCAATATATATATATATATATATATATATATATATATATACCGTATTGACCCGAATACAGGACGAGGTTTTTTTCGATTAAAATTATGTGAAAAAGTGGGGTCGTCTTATAATCGGGGTCTAACCGTTGACACATGCTGATAGTTGTCTGGGTGCTACACGACCGTAACAGCAGAGGGCGCCAGCTTAATGACACTGTGGCTGGTGTCATCTGTCAATCACAGCGGAGAAGAAATGACAGGAGATGAAAAATCGAGAGACGTGATTTTACACAAG
>CAEMYA010000341.1:1567155-1580373 GCA_903131615.1 Diplodus sargus | reverse complement strand
TGTTGTGGACGTTTAGGTTTACAACTGCACGCTGCAGTTTGCAGGAAACATTTTAAAAGGTATTAACTTCATTTTAAGAAAATCTCTGGTATAAATAGATCAGGCTCAGTAGAGCCTAATTATAGACCTATAGACTTAAATTTGAGCTTGAATCGATTTATTTAATGAAAGTATGCTAGCTAAACTACTGTGCATGTCATTAGCAATGGCCAATGTTATGTAAAAAAGATACACATTATTTATTTTTTTCTCTCAAGTTAACAAGTTATGTGTGCGTGTATATAGATTTATAATGAGCCAGAGTGACCAATAGTGAAAGATCACCAGTGATTCTGCTTGTTTATAAGTAGTGGTTTCATCCAATACTGAGTTTACTTCCGTAACGTTCGGCATAACACGAATTAAGGACATTCAAGCCAAACCACACACTCTCTGGCCAGGCTTGGTTTCGCTGCTATTCCTATGCTAATTGGAGCCGTTCGCACCTCCGGGATCTATACGTCATGGTTTGTTTCCGTCAATATGTGGCACAGGCGAACGCGACGTTTACAGGCTGTAAATTGTCGTTAACTGCCGAAAATGAGGGCGACGTCCGGGCGTTTCTGGGGACGAAAGCCTCACTTTTCATGCTGCGGTAACTCCGCTCTGCTCGCTGTCTGCGCCAGCGAGTGACGGCAGCTCTCGGGCGGCCGGGACCAGTGGGTTTGGTCAAATGGCTGTGATTGGCTTGATGGCTGTCAATCAATCTAACTTGACCAATGGGTTTTCATGTATACTCCCCGTACTGAGGTGCGCTCCATTTCAGTACGCTGGTACACTGCGAGGGCGGGCAAACGGTTTAATACCTTTGGAATAAGTGAGGGGGATGAAATCACCTCGTTGTTCACACGATGTGACTCTACTGCGTGCAAATCAGGGGGATTTAGAAGTGGATATATGCAATGATGACTGACAAATAAGTGGGTATACGCCGTATACCCGCGTATACCCTGGACTATACCAGTGACCGTATTGACCCGAATGTAGGACGAGGGTTTTTTTCGATGAAAATTATGTGAAAAAGTGGGGTCGTCTTATAATCGGGGTCTAACCGTTGACACATGCTGATAGTTGTCTGGGTCGCTACACGACCGCAACAGCAGAGGGCGCCAGCTTATTATAGAGACGTCACTGACACTGTGGCTGGTGTCATCTGTCAATCACAGTGGAGAAGAAGTGCCAGGAGAAAATTTTACACAAGACGGAGCATAGTGGATCAAAAGTGGGGCAAGTTAACAGACATCTGATCTGAGGCGGAGCTATGATGCTAATTTTAAGATAGTGGTGGTCAATGCAGCAGAGGCCGCAAACAACTGTCAGGAAGCCAAGAAATATGGAGTTACGGAGTGTAACGTACGAAGATGGCGGGTCCTAAAAGACCGTCTGAAAACGTTAACGGTAAGAGAAAAGCTTATCATGGTCTTCTAAGCGGTCGCTTCTAAGAGATTGACAGGAGGGAATGTTAGTTTGTTATTGAGAAACGAAATTTGGTTATCAGAGTCTTTTTCTGAAGATTAGTCTTGAAAAGAGGGGTCGTCCTATATTCGGGTCAATACGGTATATATATATATATATATATATATATATATATATATATATATAAATAGTTCCACTCGTTTTATACTCTTACTTATTGAAATACATATATTTTAACAGCACTTTTTTCTGTGTTATATAGATGCATCACTCAATCTATCAAGAGGGTAACGTTACAGGGCTTAAAGTGGAACACTGCACAGCTTGTTGTAAGCTGTTCCACTGGCCCCTTTGCCCCAAATACAAGCCCAGCCAAAGAGCAAAGCTTCAGCAGCACCTTGATGTTCACATGAAAAATGCCATTACATACAAAGGCATGGATTTGTGTGTGTCTGTGTCTTTGTATACTCTTATATCTTGTTATTGGCTAATTTAAACTTTTCTTTACTTGCTCTTAGACTAAAAGATCTGCAAGTGCAATTTAAATTGCAGAAATACAGGGCACTTCCATCCAATAGAGACGAGTTGCACCATCTGTCCAGGGGCAGTACAACTTGATGAGTCAAAACTCACCTCCAAAAATGCCAGGATAATCACCATCAATGGTGTAATTGAACGTAAGTTATTAATATGACTCCTCGTTTTATTAAAGATTTCTGAAGGCAACATTGTTCATTAATCAAAATCTTGTCACATCACAAGTTTACACCAAATACTAAAGAGTGAGTAAATATTTTGATTGAAAAAGCAAGATCTTTTAAAAAAAAAAATATTTAAATTTTTTACTAGATGTATCAACCTATTTCCAGCAATGTCCACGCTTCCTTTTGAGTTCCTGTTTCCTGTTTTATTTTGAAGTTTGGCGTCCTGTCTTCCTGTCTGCTTCCCTGCTCGTGATTACCTAATGTGTTTCACCTGTCTTGATTGCACCACCTGGCTCCGGCCTGCGGTGGGAAACCCAAGCGGATGCAGGGAGTGACGGAGCCACATGCAGCACAGCGTTTGACAATGGTCAGATCTCTGACAGCATGACTGGAGCGTGAGGAGCTGGAGGTTTTGTGTTTAGTATGGATTTTTGTGTTTGATTGCGATCCTGGTAGGTCAAGTGGGAAGTGATTGTGCGAGTGTCGGCCGACGGCCTGTATCGGTCCGGTAGCAGCATATGCTCGTTACTTCTCCTTGGCTGGGGTGCCAGGAGGAATCAATTGTTTGTCGTTTTTTTGTCATGTAGCTGGTTGTTGCTGAAAGTTTGTCTGGAACATGGCTTCGGCCATGGGGGAAGGAGGGGGAGTAGTCGAGGTTGGGAGAGAGTAGAAAGTAAGAAGTCGATGTCGAAATGTGATCAATCTCTTACTTCCTTAGAAATGGAGAGAGGCAGGGCAGTGAACATGTCCAGGGCTGTGGAGGAACATCGGGTCCTATTCAAATTAAAAGATCAGTTGGCAGGAGGATTTTGAGCGATGAACCCACTTAAGGTGGCTGAGTCCTTGAAATGTGTTGGTGAGGGGATTGATGCTTGGATTCTTTCTAATGGAGCGCTCACTGTTACTTGTAAAATGTGGATCAATTAGGGCTAGTAATGAAAATTGGGAAATAGGAGGGTAAGGGTAGAAGTGGTGGTCCTGGCAAAAAATAAATAAAATGAGACCAAAGGTGTCATCTACGGTGTGTATGCTGATATGTCAGAGAGAGAAATTAAGGAAAATATAAAAGGAGGTAATGTAACTGATGTGAAGCGGTTCAAAGCCAGGGAAGGTGGAAATAAAAATAGCCCTGTGTTGCTTACTTTTGAAGGAAATATTCTCCCAGCTCGAGTGTTCATAGGGTGTCTGTCTGCAAATCTAAAATGGGTTGGTCTGAAGTAGCTACATTAGTCATAGGTGTGGTTTGGGCGTAACGTGCAATAAACCAATCAGAGCGTCATCTCACAATCCCTTTAAGAGCAGGAGCGCTTGTTCCATGGCGGATTGCTATTATAATGGCGCATTTGCCAGGTGCACACCAGGAGCGATTCACAGCTGAGGAGACCGGCGTTCTCGTCGGGGCTGTAAAAGACCGAGAAATGGCGTCGTATGGGGATGGGAGAAATCCATCCAAACTAGCTTTGGTTAAACGGCCGTGGGAGGAAATTGCCATAATTTTTTCTAAGCCTGGCATCCCCATGACATCGCACCTCAGGAGCAGTGCGCACGGGCCGGGCAGTGCACAACAGCCAGCTGATGACGGAGCAGTGCAAACACCAAGGTGCAGAGGATCCAGACCCAATACACGCCGTGGCAGCATTGTCAGACCGGACCGCACTGCCCGGGATGCGGCAAGGTATTAATGCCCGTCTTGACCGGCTGGCGATGTTGCTGCTGCCTCTCAGGCGCATCGCCTCAAGTCTCGAAACGCACCACCTGCTCCTGTTGTGCCCCTTCCTCCTTCCTCCTCCTCCCCCAACTCCATCTCCGTCCACCTGCTCCACTAGGAGCACATCGCGCATTGCCACTCCCGGACCCTCATGGCTACGGCGGTCGCGTCGCATATCAGAGGGAAAAAGAATTAGTTCTTCTGTTTAAATCTTTTTAACTTTTTTTTGTATGGTTTGCAAAAACGGGAACTGCTTCCTTGTAGATGAGAGCAGCAAAGTGTTTGCACGTTGAGCACACGCTACAGTGAACAAAGTCACTTGCGCCGAGTGCAAGATAGAGCCCAAAATCTCCTTTGCGGCAGCAGTAAAGAAAGTGGAAGGGCTCGGGGGTCCAGACAGTGTTGAGAGAACTCCTACGGGCGGGTCCTTGATGTCTCATCTTCCATCTTCTGATATGTCTAATCAAATCATTATTAACAAGGAGTCTCTTCTGGCATTTGTTGTTGATGTGATGTGTGGGGCTCGTGAGAAAAGGTCAAGGTCAGATATTATAATGTTTGTCTCTGAAGCAGCAGTTAGGTATTAAGGAGTATTCTCCTCAGTCACTGCATGAGTTTATTAAGACAAGGCAAGGGATCTCAAGTCAGGAATCAAGAAGTTCCTCTGAGATAGGGGATGGGGAAGGAGTAGAAATGGAGGAACCAGTGTTCAGTGAAAATATTGATGTTTACATTTTTTCTTATGGTTTCCATCCTTCAGTGGAATGCAAGAAGTCTTATTGCCAATGGACAAGAATTTAAGAAATTAATCCAGGACCTAGAGAATAAACCTAATTTTTGATGTATTCAGGAAACCTGGCTAAAGCCTTGTCTGGATTTTGTAATCCCAGGGTATACATGCCTACATAAAGATAGATCTGACAGATCAGGTGGTGGGTGTGCAACACTTGTTAAATTAGCGTGCCAATATAAAGTGTGTGAGCATGACCCGACTCTAGAATGCTTAGTAATAGAAGTTTGGAGTTCTCAGGGAAAAATAAGATTGGTCAGTGTTTATGACCCTTGCAAGCCTCTGATCCTGGTTGAACTAGAGGAAATGATGAGTAGGATCGGGTCACCGGTTATCTGGGTAGGGGACTTTAATGCCCACAATCCCCTGTGGGGAAGTTACGAAAGAGATGCAAATGGGACTGTCATTGAGGATTTTTTAGATAATAATAATTTAGTAATTATGAATGATACTAGACCAACTCGATTTGAAACTAACTCTCTTAAAATGTCCTGCCTTGATTTAACATTTGCGTCCTCAGCTCTACCCAGAGTCGGGGAATGGAACGTCCTGGATAAAGATTCAATGGGCAGTGATCACTTTCCTATCATAAGCCACTTTGGGAGGTCATTATATATGAATCCTGAGGACCAAATTAAAAGATTTGAATTTGGAAGAGCTAATTGGGATGAATTTCAGATTGGTGTAGGAGAAGATTTGGGAGTAAATAATAGTGTTGGCTCTATTGATGATATTAATGATTCGTTAAGTAAAATGATTTTGGCTTTACAGACGATCCCTTGTAGAGGGGCCCCTAAGGAACGGGTAATTGCTCCTTGGTGGAATAGTGACTGTGATAAGGTAGTAAAAATGAGAAAGCAAGCATTTAAGACCTTGTGTAGATGTCCTATTCAGGAAAATGTCATCTATTTTAAGCAGTGTAGAGCACTTGCAAGGAAAACTATAAAATAAGCTAAAAAGAAGAGTTGGAGGTCTTTTTGTGGCACTCTAGGGCCAGATACTCCAGTCAGACAGGTCTGGTCCAGAATTCATAAAATGTCAGGAAAAGTGGTCAGATCTACAATGCCAGCCCTGAATGATGGTAGTATTGAGGCTGTTAAAAATAAAGAAAAAGCAAGCATGTGTGTTAAAGCTTTCCAGGAAGTGCATAACTCTACTTCTCTTGGAGTTGAGAATATTAAGATGAGGGAGGAAACCCTGAAGTCAGAAGGATGGAAACTGGATTTTGTTGTATTCTTCTCTCTCAAAGAGCTGAAAGATGCAGTACAGGCAGGGGAAAATACCACTCAGGCCAAGATAAGATCAGCTACGAAATGCTCAAACAGTTAGATGGTATTGCTCAGGATGAAATCCTCGCTCTTTTTAATTATGTTGGGAGGAGGGTCAAATATCAATAAAATGGAAACATGCTGTTGTAATTCCAATTTTGAATCCGGGGAAAAATCCATCCTGTCTATCTTCTTATCGACCGATAGCATTAACATCTGTCCTGTGTAAAATCATGGAAAGAATGGTTACTAACAGATACGTTTATTTCCTGGAATCTAAAGGTTTTTTTGGGAATTATCAAAATGGGTTCAGAGTAGGAAGAAATACTATGGATTCAATAGCATCTTGGATCAAGAAATTAGGAAAGCTTTCATAAATAAAGAATCTGTAATTGCAGTATTTTTGGATATTGAAAAAGCATATGACTCTATGTGGAGGGAGGGAGTGCTAATTAAAATCTATGATGCTCGCATAAGAGGCAGAATGTTCTACTGGATTAAAGCTTTTCTTAATAATAGAACCATTCAGGTCAGAGTTGGAGGAGATGTGTCAGAAACTGTTTACATGAAAATTGTACTCCCCAAGGTTCAGTCATCAGTCATGTACTTTTCAATATAATGATCAACGATATTCTCCAAGAAGTCCCTCAAACCTTTGGAAAGTCACTATTTGCAGATGATGGTGCCGTTTGGAAGAGAGGAAGAAATATTGATCATCTCTTCAGTCAAATCCAGAAGGCTACAGATCTGACTGTTCTGTGGGCAAATAAGTGGGGTTTTAGGATTTCTACTTCTAAAAGTAAATTTATGATAAGAGGAAAATTCCTGTTTTAAATATCTCTTTGTATGGTTGCCCACAAGAAAGAGTTGATGTTTTTAAATTCCTTGGGGTATGGATGGATGAAAGACTCACACTGAAATGTCATATAGATAAATTAGCTAAATGAATGTGAAAAAGTGATCAACATTCTCCATAGCTTGGCTGGAAGTGACTGGGGGGATGAAAGGGACACCTTATTTATAATCTATAGAGCGGTGATAAGATCTGTCTTAGACTACGAGTGTTTTGGAGCAGCTAAATCAGTTTGTTGCTAATTGGATCGGGTCCAAGCCAAAGCCTTAAGAGTCTGCTGTGGAGCCTTTAGGTCCAACCCTGTTCCTGCACTACTGGTTGAAATGGGAGAGTTTACTCTAAGGATCAGGAGCTATAATCTGGGGCTCCACTACTGGAATAAACTTAGTGATCAAAAAGTGTCTTTTGGAAGACTCTTGGGAATTTGTAGGTAAAGAAAGGAAATCAAACTTCTTATATCTCATTAAGCAGCTGGCATTAAAATTAGAACTGGACAAAGATCTAGTGAGTGGGTCTATTTGGTCTCCGATACCCTTCTGGCTTCTTCCTGACCCTGAGGTGTATCTACACCTGCTAGAGAGTGGGAAAATATCCCTTAAGAAAATGTGTTAGTCTGACGTCTGAATCAGTTTAATGAATATAGTCAAAATTTTACAGATGGATCTAAGAACCCAGAGTCTGCGAAGACTGGGCTAGGACTATATGTGGCCAGCAGTAGATCAAGACAGAGTGTCCGTACATCAGATCACTTGTCAGTTTTCTCTGTAGAGTTGCTGGCAATTTTATGGGCACTAGATTGGGTTGAGGAAAACAAGCCCCCAAATAGTATTATCTGTTCTGAATCAGCTGCTGCTTTGGTGGCTCTGAAGGAGGGGACATCAAGGGCCTGTCCGGATCTGATCTGGGAAATTTTATCTTGCTTATTTAGAATTGAAAGATTGGGATACAGTGTATGTTTTCTGTGGGTACCTGGACATTCAGGAGTGGAGGGAAACAAAATCTCTGATTCCTTGGCAAAGCAAGCTTTGTCAAAGGAAGCTGTAGAGTTGAATGTCCCGCTGGGGAAAAGTGAATGTAACAGCAGATGTAAAGAAAAACTGGAACATCAGTGGTAGGAAGAGTGGACTCTGGAGAAGGGGGCAGGCATTTCTTCGCTTTACAGCCGTCTGTGAAAAGTAAGATATGGAAAATGAAAGCTGGGCGGAGAGACAATGTAATTTTAACCAGGATGAGATTAGGTCACTGTGGTCTGGCAGGGTGTCTAAAAGTAGTAGGAAAGCATCTAGATGGTCTGTGTGAATGTGGAAACTTAGAAACCATGAGTCATATTATGTTTGTCTGCAACAAATATAAAAGCAAACCACAGCAGTTGCTCAAAGAACTTTCAGATGTGGGTCTATCAATTTTCTCTCATAAGTCCATTTTTGGAGCAGAACAGAATATCGATCTCATTAGAAAAGCAGTTGTAAAGTTCCTTCATTCTACTGGTCTGTATGTGAGAATTTAAGATAACTGTTAAGTCTTGACTGTGGAGGGCAGCATTACGCTCCTTTGTGTACAGCCTGCCGGAATTCTATTAGAAGAAGAAGATTGCACCACCTGTGTCTTGCCTTGTGTATTAAGCCTCAGTGTCTCCTTTTGTCTTTGTTTGATCATCTGCATTTTCTACCTTGTGTTCTATGCCCTGCGTTTTACCCCAGTGTTCCTTGAGTTTTTATTCTGTAAGTTGATAAATATCTTTTGTTCCACCACACCTGCATTTCTGTGTCTCTATGTGGGTCCACTCTCGTCAAAACCCGACAATGAAACTTTCAAATTAAGGAAAACTGAGTTTCTTGGAGCTTGTTTATTTCTCTAAAAGGGCCATGTGACAGGTTTTTGTTCCAACCAGTCAAGAACACAGTTTAACCAATCAACTCTGTTTGTTTTTTAAAGAAACATGTTTCAGTTTCAAAGGTGGTGGACTCGCTCGAGAAACTTAGGAAACATTTCTGTCAAGAGATGCTGTCCTCCATGCCTACCTTCACTTTGAGGCGTTGACAAGCCATGACGACTCATACTCATGTGCTTACTGTGGGTACTATCCTCCTGTTGTTGTGATGGACCTACACAAGAAAGGCTGGTAAGTCGCAATATTGTGTGTGTTTAATAATGAAGAGACTGTAAATTGCAGGGTTTTTTCTCTTTCAGTGAGTGACATAAGAGAGGTCCCTGAGAACTTCATGGGGAGGAAGTGGACATCAAAGAGTTCTGAGACTCTATACAGTTGGAAATGATTGTTTGTGCCTTTTTCCCCAAGTATTTACATCCTCTCAAATTTCTCTGTATTTATTACCTTTATTTAATGGATCAGTGCACTTTACCATACAAAAAACCACTTGGTGCAGAGCCCAGCATGGTCTCAGATGATCGCCTCACTGATGAACTCATGAAGCAAAATCGTACAGTTATTGATTGTTTTTATATTTGAGATGCATTGTGTATTAATGTTGTACTTGATTTCTCATTTTCCGTATTTAAAAGGTTTCAACAGTAAGAAAGCTGTGCAAGGCCTGCAAGCTAGATGACAAGGGATCCTCTACGGACCTCATCACCCAACTCGGGGATGAAATGAAAAACAGACAAACATGCAACAAGATCTTCCAGAAATTCTGGGGAGCTTCTGGTAAGAGTCACGCATAGGTCATAAAAACAATTTGATTTGTTATTTGAACAATTGTATTTGTTATTTGCATTTACTTATAGCTTTTCAACTTTCCTTTAAAGGTGGCTGGTCAGTGATTCTGTGCCCTCATGGTGTTGTATACAGCTTAAAGTTTAACCTGAAGAGTCTCCAAGAGATTTCACTGATCTTCTTTTGTCCTGGAAACACCTCCCAAATGTTTCTGTTTACGATTTTGCTTGCGGTTTGGCCACTCATGCTAACCTCCGTGTCTCAACCACACTACCTTTTAAGCCACATGAAGGAAGACTGGCTGCACCAACCCAAGACAATGTCACAGCAGCTCAGCTGGGAAAGCTTGACATTTCTCTTCCATGGTTGACTGAAAAGCTACAAAATCCTGACAAAGATAGGCATCCTTGCACTGGTTCTTCAGACCATTATGCCCGGTATGATAAGTTCCACGAGGCCAACAACAGTGATCCAAGGGAGGTGTTAAGATGGATAAACCTTGTCCCAGAACTGCAGGGTTCTTTGAATAGTCAAGTGGCCAAGCAGCTGTTTTCATCTCTGCAGAAAAACAACTATTTTCTTAACAACATGGCCCCATCAACCCACGTTTTTATGATGAAAAAACCTGGTGCATCATTGAAACAGCAACACAAATGAAAAACTTCTAAAAAAAGCAGCTCAAGAGAGGACATGAATCACATACTCTGCACAACATTGTTCTTAATGAAGTTGGACAAGCAGTATTAGGTAAGTCTGAAGTAAAGGATTGTTTTTATTTTAGTTATCTGAAATGTAATGATTGTACTGAATCCCATGGTTTGTCTAAAGCCCCGGGAGTCCTACATCTGAAAAATCTGCTCAGCATCAGCCCTCACCAGTTGGAGCCCCTCAACAAGGGCTTTGCACTGACACACACAAAGGTGGGTGGCAGGTTCTGAAATTGGCAAATTATTTTGGCTTTTTTATTCTCCTTTTTTCAATCCATAATTCTCCTGGATAGATGGTGACACCTGTGGACCACTGTGCAAATATCACGAAATGTGAGAATGTACAACCATGCCGGGCATCATGGACAGTGCAGCCACATCCCTCCCAACAGCAGCTCGTATGTATGTATATATGTCATCACGACACCCAGCCAACCATGACATTCGTGGGCTACATATTATGCCGAATTGTAAAATATGTGTGTAGTAATTTCTTTCTTCTTTTTTTTTAACAATGATTAACTTGACTATTTCCTGGATACTGAGAAGCCAGAGTGACACGTGTTGACTTAAGGATCCTTGGCCTGAATCTGGAGATGGAATCAACGGTGGATTAACAGTTAAGATTTCATATGTGAACTAATTATGTGTGTCGTTAGGGCTGCTAAATTAAAGTTTGGGTGTTTTGTTTTGTTTTGTTTTTGTGCAGATAGGAAATGCTTGTTTTGAGCTCATCGAACAAACCGCTCAGTCAAAGGTATAATGTCTGATTTTAGAATATGGTTGCATCTCATTTAAACACTGTTTGCATGCCAAGGTTCACATTTGCAATATTTTCCTCAGGGGAAATGCATTTTTGTGGCTGATTTGTATGCTGTACCAACATGGCGACAGCCAACTGCATGTGACCCACTCCCAAGTTTACCTGTAAGTATACCTATTGGATTTAATTGAAAATATATTTCTATGTATATGTTTAACTTTTTCTCTGTTATTAGAGAGACGTTCACATTAGGGACTCTATTGTTATCCCTGTGTGGAAAAACGGACAACAGTACCTGTTGTCTGTAAGTACTGGTGTTACCTGTGACAAATGGTCTGCATTTTGATATTTTATTTAACAACTGACACACCCACATTCCTATGGTGGAGGCATAGAGAGCAGTTGGGGTTCTTGTTCAAGAACAGTTGGACGTGAAACCAGGAAATGTTTGAGATTGAATTTTGTTTCCCCAAACGGCCACTGTACCTCCTGAGTTACTGCTGCCCCAATTATTTTGTCCTCACTGTTTTTTTACTTGAAGCACATTATAAACTAAACTGTTGTGATCTTTTGTGATGTGTTGTATTAACCTCTCCCACTATGATGACTTGATATTAACCACAATTATAGGTTTTGAAGCCAACACCCAGAGAGATATTCTTTCTGGATTCCAAATGTGCACATGCACAATTTGGTGGTCAGGAAATGAGAGAACTGCTGAGGTCACGAACAAACTTGCATTTCAGTTCTCATTGGTGTTCATGTTCCAATGCTGTTCTGAAAAGGTTTGTTGTAGGGCTGAGCAGTATGGACAAAATCAAATCCCATCATTACAGCATCCAAAATCCAACAGGATGTCACATATTGATATACTGCCCAGCTCTACATTCTTTTTTTTCACCAGATCATGTTCTGATCTGTGTAAGAGTCTTTTTATGGTGCAACCTAAATATAACGGCAAATTTGCACATCAAGTACCAAAAATCATTAAAATTATACAGTTGAACATGACACATAACATTGTACCATTAAAAAGTCTGCTTCTGTGTGACTGCATGGAGAGGTCCGTTCATGACCTGACTTACTTGCATGGTGTGTAGGGTTCATGTATGATACCATGATTTTGACAACAACATAGTTAACTGTTAATACATATGTCCTTTCAAATTTTAGAAATCTTTACCAGTCAGTCTTTCCTGGACCGTGGAAAGAGACCACTGGTTTGGAAATAGAGCTATCAGTATACACTATTTGTAATCTAGGTTTAACAGAACTGTAACTCATCCAATTTTTCTGCCATCATAGAATTTTCCAGGACAGCTGTACGGAAATGACTGTGGCATCTTCATGTTGATGGTAGGAGACATCCTTGGTCTTAATTCTGTGTGCATAAAAGATGTAAACATAAAATTATTGTTTTTTTTCATAGTATGCCCTTTACACTGTGATGCCCCCTATGATTTCACTGCGGTAAGTTGACCTGCGTATTCAAAGTAAACCATTAAAATCCTGTAAATGACATTTACTGCAGCTTACAGTGATGATATATTTCTTTTCAGAGGGACATGCCGGCTTTGAGAAAGTGGTGGTGTGTTACACCCTACCTAACACCACCTTTGTTATAACCAACACTTATTTTTTTCTTTATTTAAGCCATGGCAAAAGTTTGCCCACTGGACAGACACAGCAAAGGCCATCCTGCGAGGTGAGGAGCCACCAGTGTTCCATCTGAAGAGGCGGAAAGTGGATGATGTCACTGAGGTCAGATTTTGGGTTTGAGTTGGTAAAGGTACTTTATTTGTCACATATACAGCTTGAACAGTGAGATTCTTTCTCTGTATTTAACCCATCTCTGAGGAGCAGTGGGCAGCCACGGCGTGGCGACCGGGGACCAGCTCAAGATCTTTAGCCAGTGCCTTTGGTCAGGGATGCTGACTGGAGGATTAACCTAACTGACATGTTTTTTTGTTTGTTTGTTTTTTGTTTAGTTTAGTTGGGGAAGTAGAGGGATAGAGGGGATTTTAATGAGTTCCCCCATTAACAAACTAGTTGACAATGACATGAAGCTGGACCCTGAGAAAACAGGAGTTAACAAAGTTGGTTGTGTTTTTCCTTTGAGAATACTACTACAGTGTCATTTTTTTAATCCATCACTCAGTCAGCAATGTTTACTGAGTCTGAACTTCATCCATGTTCAGAATTTAGATCTATCTTGGATCTATCAAGGTGGATGATTTGAAGAACTGGCCCTGATGGGATCATTGTATTTGACTTTAAAAAGGAGGATTTGTGTTTT
>CAEMYA010000341.1:1537499-1558063 GCA_903131615.1 Diplodus sargus | reverse complement strand
GAGAGGGGACTCTTCAGTGGAGATCGAAGCTGTTTCCGAAATAGTCACGATGGAGAGCTTGTCTGATGACGAAGTGGAAGGGAATTAGACGGTAGACCATATTTGTTCGAACCGGAGTAATCAGATGAGGAGTTACTTGCATTATAGAACGAAAGAGCTCTGCTCTCCTCTCTGCAAGAAGACGGAGACGGAGCATGCGCGCTGTAAACAAACAGATAGTAGACGGAGAAATCGAACACAAGAAGAAGAAAACGAAAATGGCTAGTACAAGGAAACCAGAATCGTTTGTGTGGACCGATAATGAGGTCAAACTGCTGCTGCGACTCACACTCAACTACAAGGCGAGTAAGTTGCAAGAAACACGAACGCAAGCAGTAGTGCGCCATTGTTGTTGTTATGAGACGTCGCGGGGTTCAGAGGTCAGAGGCATCACATAAAAAAGCCAGAAGTCAACCATCTCAACCCTAACAGTCTCTCTTATGCCTCTGAGTACAGAATGGAGAAAAATAGAAGAACACAAAATGAGAGAACAAAAACTTCATCCAAAAACTGGGGGAAAAACTTATTGTACAATAAGAAAAAAACTGAAATAAAATAAAAACCCAGACAAAATCTAAACAAGAATTTTTAACCCAGCCAAAAAAAAAAACATAGACAGATAGGTTAAATAAATAGTTGTATAATTGGATCAATTTCCCCCTTAACATTTGAGTGCAACAATTTCATAATAAACCAGTCTTCAGGTCATCATTCGAACATGATGAACTTTACTGAAAGCGCATGAGATGAAAAGCCAGTGACCACCCCACAAGTCAGGACAAACAAATCATTAGTCCACACATACAGTCAGTGCGTTTACATGACACTCAAGAAAACCGAATTACTGTGTTAATCCGACTATGATGGGATCTTTAAGATGCATGTATACACCTTAGTCTGACTAAAATCGGACCGGATCGGATTTCTCATAGTCGGAAAAAAACACCTAGATTATTCGATTGATAGTCGCATTACTCCTGCTTGTATACGTTCCAGCGGATCGGATCGGATTTTGCGTTCTGCCCAGGCTCGACATTTTTTTCCCGGGGCCATGAGCCAGAAGTAGAAGGATGGCGGCAGCGGCGTCTTTCCTCCGAAATCACCACAAGCAAGAGCACCATTGTGCATCTAGTTTGTGTAATTATCATGTACACCATATGCGAAGTGTACAAAGATGTAGCTTTATCTCGCTCTTCGTACGCCATCTTTCTAGAATGCCGAGGCAGCTGGTGACGTAAAGAGGTCAGCCGGAGGTGGCTCTATTACCAATGGGTACAACGCCACCTATCGGGGTATGACATGCTTCGGCCAATAATTTGATTTTCTCACCGGCATGTATACTCGGACAATTGCCGTTGTCTGATTGAGTAGCATAGTAGAACTATGGCTGTAATCCAACTAAGCTGTG
This sequence comes from Diplodus sargus, assembly GCA_903131615.1. NCBI lineage: Eukaryota > Metazoa > Chordata > Actinopteri > Spariformes > Sparidae > Diplodus > Diplodus sargus. The sequence goes on along the minus strand of CAEMYA010000341.1, from coordinate 1,556,616 downwards.
CATGGAAACGTACTGAGTGTCAGTTTAAAACTCCTAATTATGAAATAAAGTGAGGTTCCAAATAATGCAGTGGCTGGGTGACCTGGGGCTGGTAAGATTGGAGCAGCCCATTGGAGCAAAGTAGATTTTCCTTTCAGAGCCACTCTCCAAAGAACATGGACACACTCTGCCTGGCTACACCAACCCTAAAATGCCCCATAGCTCCAGCTGGCCAACAGGGAGATGTGTTAGCAGCTATGTTCCATAAGCTCTCTCTCTTTATCAGTCTAATCAATACATTCATAAACAACTCTAGTAAATAAGTAAAGTAAAAAAGCTGCAACAAACATCCCTCACTCTGAAAAGGATACTATGCTCTTTACTGTTGTATGTGTGTGCATTGTGCTAACTGGGTTAGCTGCTGAACAAATTAGATGCTGACATTTCACATGTTCTTTGGCTCAGGGGTTGTGTACTTTAGACATTTAGAATACTTTACCAACCCCAGCTTTACACTTTACGCTACACATCTACACATTTTCTTAATTGAAGGACCAGTTAATGTTATTCAACCAATGATTTGACTTTGTAGAAGCTGTAGGTATGTGACTAAGGAGGCAGATGATGTTATTTGCTGTCTATTGTCAGTGACAAACTCCTACACATTTACTGTCTTGTCTCAATGCACAAAGCGCATCAGGAACTGGACGAGCAGGAGGTCTGTCTCTTCTTTCTTCCTCCATTTGAACTCCTCTCCCCTTTCTTCTCTGTCCTCCCAGACTGAGAAAGAGAACTAAGGATTTCACTCTGACAGGCTCGTCTCAGCCAGACCAAAACACAGAGTGACAGAAAAACGCCCACTTACACTCCCAACCATGGCTAATGTGACAGCCCAGGCTGCTATTCATTCACTCACTAACACAAACACACACACACACACTTCCATGCACACATAAGCATACACAAATGGAGTCACAATCACCCTCACACAGTCAGTCAACACCCAAAGCCTTTTTAACACATGCTTTCACTCCAGTTGATAATGTGACAAGAGGTGAAGGGAGTCCCTCCTACATTACAGCCTCATTGTTAACTGGAAATCTGGAAGAAGTTAGCCCACACTCTGAATATGCTAGCTGTTTCTTCACACAAGTGCATTTACTTACTATGATTTTTTTGCATGTAACCGGTGCATGTGGTATATGTTACAATTATATCTATTGTAAGGGTAAACATTGTGAAACAAACACTGCAAAAATGTCTCATGAAAGTAAACATTTTAGATGAACATTATTTTGCTTGAACAAAGCCCATTTAGCTGCCAGTGCAGTGATTTTCACCTGAAAGGCGTTTTTAAAAGTCAAGATGGTCAGCAATACCAGAAGTCTTAAATAAGATCGGAAGCATCATTCAAAAGAATTCTAGTTTAGAGGAAGAAGTAGCTTCTTTATTGTCACATAACAACTTACTCAGTATAACATACTACTTTTCTGCAGGAAAATGCAAAACACTTGCCTCTGGATATTTTGCATCAAAACTATTTGTATCAACAGTGATGAAATTGTAATAGTGTGCTCCAATTAACACATTTGCAACATAGGCGTATTATCACATTCAAATTATACTTAGGAAAGACCAAGCAGGGCAGGGACTGGCACAGTTCTAAGAGAGCTGTGGGGGTCTCTGGGTTGCACTGCAGCACTGACTAGCTTGCTGACTGGTAGAGAGAGGTTGTATTCACTGGGTTCATCTCAGCTGGCAGCAGTGCACTCCATTAAAGGTGTATTGATAGGTTAAAACACCGAAGCTACGAACAAACTAACCGATCGAGGCAACAGTAAACCAGCAACCCCCATATCGTGCAAGGTAAAATGACTCTTTTTTTAGCAAAGTAGTCATACTGTCGGTTTTAAAGAGCGCACAGGTGGATATAAGGATTTCAGCTGCCTGTTGGTAAATCTGGTACACTGAATTTATAGCATTCTGAGCAGGGAGATCTCAAGGTTATTCATCCCAAGTCACCATTGTCACACCGTTTTTCTCATGATGCGTCCTTTTTCATATAATACAGGATGATGTTATACATGTGATAACAAACAGAAAATCAACATGCTTGCCATTATCGTGTTGACTCATGACAAGAACAATAGTTTTATGAAAATATTTTTAAAAAAAGGCTTTCACTGTGTCAGCTAGAATGGGTATGGACTCAGTGCTCATATTGATTTAAAAAGTAGGAATTTTAGACACCGCAATGCAATTTGTGTTTCAATTAAAGCAGATCATGTTGAGTAGTGGTCAGAGCATGTCCACTACTGTCAGAATAACAACACATCATCTCTTGATAGTCAAATATCTAAAACTGTGCAACAATACAATAAAAATGATTAGCTTGGATTAATCCCAGAAGGAAGGAAGGGAAGGGAGAAAATATGTGTCTTATAATGGGTGAACTGACCCTTTAAATGACCTGACTATTTTGAGTGTACAAAATAGCATGACTGCCTGTGAAAGCTCTACATCATGTTTGTGTGACAGTGGCCTGGCTGCCCTGGCAGACCACTTCAGTCCTAATGGTCATTACAGCTCCATCTATGTGACTGCAGGCATATTGAAGAAAATCAGATGTTCTGGGGCTGACCTCTGCTGCCCTGACCTTCACCTATTTCTCTGACCACAAGCTTTAAATCAGCCACTCCACCCCATTCACAACAGTGGCCGAAGGTCTGGAAGAAAGGCCAGCATACCCATTCACAATGCAGAACTATGGGCCATTAGAAAGGACAGCGCTAGCCAGGTCAACCCAGGCTCTTTGTAGGAGCTTGAGCTATTGGCACAGCAAACACTAAAGGCACACATGCTGCCATTCACTGGGTGGAGCCTGAGAATGGCAGAAAAACACACAATGGATTTTAAGAAACATAGAAAGCAACGCCTCCTTAATCAGGATGTAGATTTAACATGTTTTGAATGAAGTCTTCACTCAGTCATACAATATATTGACTTGTCAGATACACAGGGATCATTAGGTTTGCCACATCATCAAATCTGAACTTTCCGTTGTGTTCTAGGTAACTGGAGAAAAACATGGCAAAAACACAGTCACACTTAATCAAATGAAAAATCAGACATCAGACTGCAGCGACGTTGGCTGATTAAATGTCAAACAATATCAACAGAAAACCTACACACAAGAAAAATTGAGCTTTATGCATAACCCACTGATTCTAAAATGAGCTTCAGGGCCACAATATAATTAGAGGACACAGGGACAGAGATTAAATAAAACATACTTTAAAACAAATATTTTTAGTGAAATGTATGAAATATTTGAAAAACGCCATTAAGAAGACATGGCTTAATTTAAAGGCTTCTTTCAAAAAAGGCTAGGAACTATTGTGCTAACTTCAGGTACTTTAAGTGCCCTGTAAACCCCATACATAACCTGTAAATTAACCTGATCAAAGTAAACTTAAGAAGGTTAAATTCCACGGCCAAATTCTTGTCCACTTTTACGCATCTGTAATAGAAAGCATCCTGACTGGAAACATCACAAACTGGCATGGTTCATCAGGACTCAGGACAGGAAGACTACAGCGGGTCATTGAAACCACCAGAACATCACTGGTACCATCTACAGAGCATCAGTGACATCAGTGAAGTGAGATGTCTGCACAGAGCATAAAGATACTAAAAGACAACATCCACCCAGACACAGTCTGTTCACCCTGCTGCCATCTGACAACAGATACAGAAGTGTCTGCTGCTGTACCAGACTACACAGCAGCTTCTCTCTTCAGACTGAGAGACTCCCGAACTCATCAACACTCTGTCATTGATTGATTGATTGATTGACTGATTGATTGATTGATTGATTGATTGATTTCTGGATCAAAAACAAATAAAACAGTAATCCAAAAGGATGACATGCAAAAGTATAACACTTATTTCCAGCATGGTCCTTGGTGTTACACATAAAACAACTAAACAAGAGGCAGACACAACACAGAACACAAAGAAATAAGAAAAGCAAAATGGAGTTAAAAACTATCTGAAATATCAGTAACTATCCCCTTGTTCCATAAAATCTGCTTAACCTGTCTTTTAAAAATTCCGCTAGATGGTACGAGTTGAGTAGCAGTAGGTAAGCCTTTCCATGATACCAGTGTAAAAGAAAGAATGTTTACCTGCATTATTCACTTCAGGTACTACACAGGAACGAATGCTAGCCCTGGTGTTATGCCTATGCTGTGTGTGGACTATGTTGGCATTTAAGTATTTGGGGGCCTTACTGTTAACAATGTTAAACATATGGTTCAACTTAAGTTGCTCAACTCTAAGATGAACAGGTAGTAGGCCAGCTTTATTAAACTCCTCCCTACCAATATGTGCACGAGGGGGTGCATTTAACAAGATCATGGTTCACAGTATCAAACGCTTTTTGTAGGTCAAGGACAAGCATGCCAACATAGTTCCCTTGATCTAGATTCTGATGCACATAGTCAAAAAGATGGATGAGACAGTTGTCAGTGGAGTGTGCAGCTCTAAAACCAGTCTGGAGCTCATATAATAGATCATGCCTGAAAAGATACTCCTCAACCTGTTCATGCAGAAGACGCTCAAAAAACTTTGAAATGTTTGACAGGATAGAGACTGGCCTATAATTCCCAACATCAGCTCTGCTATTTTTCTTAAAAAGAGGAACAACCCTTGCATTCTTCATGTCCTTTGGGAAAACACCCTGACTTATGGACAGATTTATGACATGGGTGAGGATACTAGATGTAACCTTAGCAGTTTTCTGTCTTGATAATTATTCATGAATTAGTTCGTATAGTTTTTAAAAAAAAATATATTTTTATTTGTTTTATTGTGGACAATACTGTGAATGGAATTACAAAGAAAAATTGCAGTATACAATGTTATGCTGTTTAATGATTTTGAATCTTTAATAAACTATTCAGATAAAATCACATACACACCAACACTGGAAGTCACCATTATCATATTTACCTTGAATAGTGTTGTATGTGAAGACATCAAATTGAAGCATAAATATTCATGAATCTCTTCACTGAACATGTGTTCATTCTTCTTCATCACAGATCTGTGGTCCCACACACATACACACACATTATTCTAAATTGGTTTCTTCCACTTGTTTTTCACTGCAGGACATTTTGATACAAACAGATCAAGGTTCACCAGGTGCAGGTTCTGTTAAGCCCTACTCATCTCATTGTGCTTTTCACTCAGTCGATGAATATTCATACTACTGAGACTTTAATTTGTCTTCTCGGCCATGGGGAAAACAAAAATGTATTCACTACACACACACACACACGCAGCCACATGAACACACATGCACTGGAGTTTCTTCTTCTACTATTAGCAGGATTTACTTCAAGTCATTCATGGTGAGACAGAGCAGAGAAATAGAACTGAATAAAACATGGAAAATGCCCTCAAATCCTTTAATCTTACTGGCTCCCACCCACACAGAGAGATTTGATTTTTTCAGGCTTAATAGGGATGTAAAGATTCACCAATCTGAATCACAAATTTTAACATCAAAGATGCAATATTTAGGACCAGTTGATGGCCCTATCCTAAAGTTATCAATCTGTTAACTTCTTAACTTCTTCTTCTGCACAGTATCTCTACTTTCTTTGAGGTGAAAGGTGAAAGCCAGACACTCATGTTGATGCACAACTCACGCATTACTTTTACAAGAGTCGTGTCAGTGCACTGTTGCTTGTGAGGGAAAAACAAGATTGTCCAACTACCACAACACACTTTATAGTATGCCAACACATCTAAAATCTAAAGTTTGGAAGGCATTTGCATTTTATAAGAAAGAAGGGAAATTAGAAAAAGTCTGGCCATTTGTAAAGTCTGTAAAATAACCTTAAAGTTCATCAGGTAAATCTCAACAGCTGAGGCGACATTGTGGAACCAGTGTGGACAACAAGTAGTAGGTGTTTATATGAATAGCCCAAGCAAGATATCAAGGAGATATACCACTTTTTTATCCACAACCACAATGACATGTTATTCTAACATGATACATTTGTCTCTAATGCCATGAAGTAACAAAAATACTTGGGATTTCCTGGTCTTCATAAAGGACCGATAATTTATCATAGAAAATGGATGACTACATTAATCAAATTTTAAGAATTGTATCAGATTTGATCGTATCTCATCAACTCCTTATTTGACATTTGTCTCATGTCAGACAATCCCTGCCACATCCGTCAATGACAATATGAATATATAGTACCGAAAATATTTTTGTGCAGCGTATGAATAAATGTGAGATTATATCCTTACTTGAACATTAGAAGCTACGCAGTGGAATTCTCAAATCAATCGTAAAATTGCAGGGAATATGTCAGAATGCAATGTTGAAGCGAACATCGCTTTTTTTTTTTAGAAATACTTTTTACATTCACTAATGATGTCCAAGTGTACACCCTTATGGGTATAAAAAAAAAAACCAAAAAAACCCAAAGATAAACGTTTTTTCACGTTTCTTTGATTACAGATGTCCAAAAGGCAGCTTCTTGTGGCTCAACATTAATGTTTTCATGATGTCTTTTTTGGACTCACTCCAGATGTCAACCCATTGCACACCAAATTTACTTCATGCTGTTAAAGTTGCAGGGTGGAATCAAACCTCTACCTACAACATAACAGGCAAGATATCTAGCAGGGTGCCTTTCCATGATTGTAATGATTGAATTCAAATGGTACTCATTGAATACCATGCTTGGTAATCAAATCATCAAATAGGCTATCCAGGACTCTTAAATGTAATCCAACATTATCTGTGTCATTAGCTCGATCTATGTTTACCGGCAATTACATGTCAAAAAAGGCTCTATTGTCAGTAAAAACTGGGTATCTTGTGCACCACTTCAATGCAAACTCTAAGCAGATGCTCTCATCGTCTTTAATCAAGCTTTAAAATATGTGTTGAGGAGCCTAATACTTACTTGGCAGTCACTCCTATTCTTGAAGTTTAAATATACCTAAAATATACCTTATATAAGACTGTCTCCATTGACTCCTGGCAGTGTTTTCCTTGGGGTCGTGATTAAGTGAGAAAAGGGCAAAGGTCACGGCTGTGTTTCCTCCTCAAGCTCCTGATGAGGATGCTGAGACTCACACTGACCTACACAGCTGAGTTAACTGCAATAATCTGCAGGCCTCATATTGACTTAGTGATAATTGGTCTGTGTGCTTAATGAGCTTAGCCTCCATGACTAGCATAGATAAGTCTGAGCGGGGTGTTCAAGTACCCCCCACCCCCTGTCAATATGGAAGCTTACACTACAGACTGAGCTATCAGATGCACAGAAGCCAGCCTGTTCATTTTAGCAGATTATACCATTGTTGTTAAAAATAGGCTCTCAAATATGTCAACATCCCATGTGATGATAAGACCTCAAGGGAAGCTGAGGGGGAAAGCTGTTTGTGTCAGATGTAGTGTGCACACTGTTGTGAATCATTGGAGTGGCTACACAGGGGATTATACAGCAACTAATGGTGTTTATATAACTCAATCAGCCCACCTCATGAACCATGATAAGTATGGATTACAAAGTTTATGTGGTAGTGCGGAAATGCAGTCAACAAAAAAAAATCTTTTTGTAGGAATATGTTTAAATAATCAGCATCAGGAAACAGACTTTGGAAGATTTCATTATTTTGACCAGGGATTTTTATTATTTTATTCTGACTCAGCTGTGAGAAATGTCCTCAATCCTTATTCCTTTACGGTCAGGTTGAGTTGTCTTGATTCCAGTCCAGTCTGAGGCAATAAGCATTGTTACTTTTTTCCTTAAATGAATCTTGTGATTAAATCGGCTTGTTTTATTCTCTCATCACATATGATGTATCTAAATGTGTTTGATGATGTGACTCTTGGGTCCTCTAATAGACATAAGGAGCACCTCCGTCCACAGACAACTATCAGTAAGTCAGTATACTGTATGTCCAAACATCTATGACTGCAAGTTCTTAGTTCAAGTCAATTCAATTGTAGCTTTATTGGCAATGAAAACAGATGGCTAACCCTAACAAACACACAGGAGAAAAAAAAAGTATTTTCACATTTGTTCCTTGTTTTACTATTATTATTTATTTATTTTTATTACAAATGATCCCATTATCAGTTTGAGTAAAAAGGGTGACTCTTTTAAAAGCATCCATGACTATATTACTATTTGTTGTGTTCCCCTTTCTCTTCAGTGAGCATGCACTCTGATGACCCATGTTACCCAAGCATGATTTGACAGTGTTCCACAAAGCATCTTGTGCTGTCACAGAGCGTTTGGCTTTCTCAGTCTTCAAGTCCCCTCATAAATGTTCAATGGGACTGAGGTCCTGTGACTATGGAGGGAAGTCCATGAAAGTGAGGACTCCTTGATCTTATTTCCTTCCTTCCAATTTTTTAGGCCACCTCAAGTGAATCTTTGAAAAGTGTATAGCTTTGTTTCCATCCTGAAAAGTGGTTTAGAATCTGCGACTCTTCCTCCACTACTGTCTGCTCTGTCCAGTCAAGTAGTCAATAAGGTTGACAAGGAGCATGCTGGAGGGCAGTCGCCCTTGACAAAAGCAACTGGACTTCAACCGCTAACACCCTGAAAGATGTGACCCAATGAGCCGGCCGCCCAAAGCTTAACCCCCCCACCCCCACCCCTCTATACCACCACCACCAGTTTTGGGTATCCTCGTGTTACCCCAGTCTATACACACAAACACACTTACCTACCATGACGTGACCATGTGGTCTCAGGCCACCTCCAGCCAGGTCCCAACCTTTTCTTCCCCACCCCGCCCCTCTCAGCTCATACATCACTGCTGACACATCAGTAATTGAGCTGGGATAGATAAAGGTCTGTGGACAGGGCCCCTAGGTCTTGACACTGCTGAAAAGCTGAGAGCAAACACTTTGTGTGACCACATAAGACCTGTCCGGCTCTGTGGCCTCCCGTTTCCCTATTTTTCTCTGGCTCGTCCCATCTGTTTAAACCATGACAGCACTTTGGTCTGAGCTGCTGTCTAGATCAACACATTTCTTCAGTGGTGGTATTCCAGTGAGACATCATATCTGCAGTGAAGCAGATAAGAGCAAAGCTCAGAATACTTCTAGTCTAATGATTCACTAATTATTTAGAACCAATAAATCGTATGTGCATTTTTACATGTGATGTTTGATTTTGTTTCAGCCTCAATCAGTTCTTTTAAGTCACATTCTTGTCTTTTGATTGATGCATTGTTTGCGTCAGTAAAAAATAAGGTTAACACATAAGTCTGGTTTCTGTCATATATATTCAACTCTCATGCATTTTTGATTTGTATGTTCTTTAATGAAAGCTACATTGATCACCATCATTAATGTGTGTTCACACAGGAGGCGAGGTGAATTTTCACCTCATGTCACTCATTAAGGTTTGACCTCAGGATAATTTGTGTTTTTTTGTTTTACCTGAATGTGTTTACCCCCGTACCCCCACACAAACAACACCTTACTGTACATTAGCTGTAAGATAGCAAGCAACAGCAGGCACCAAGGATGTGTATCGGTGTGTTTTAATTCAGTTTAAGCTCTGACTGAACTCCATCAGGGACTCTGCTTCTCCCTCTCCTTTTCCCTTGTGCTCTGTACATTCATGAAGTGCAGTATAACACACAACATTATGAAACTTGGCAGTCTGTGTTTACCTTGAGAGCAAAAGCTAAAACATTAAATAAAAAAAAATTAAATAAAAAAACTGTGACAAAAGAAAGAAACAAGTAACATCCTCACAATTACAAAGAAGTAAGCTAAACTTCACATTTAGGGAAATACTTGTTGTTTGTTGTAAACAGCCTCCATTAAAACAAAGCAAGTATTTTAAGGCAAACATTATCTTTTCTTTGTGCCTAAACCTAACCAGTTCACAAGCACAGCTTTGCCACAACATAATATCTAAAAATGAACATTGAAGAATCATAAAGATGTAACATAAATAAATACTCAAGTCACTAATGAAATTAGAACAAAATGTTTGCTGCTTCAAGTTTCTCCAGCGTCGGGAAATGTTTATTTCCCTTTAAGATAATGTAAAGTCTAACTTAAATATGTCTGGGTTTTGAAGGCTCTTGAAAGCCTCTTGTGAAAAGACTGTCATTTTGTGAACTGAACAATTACTGAAACATTAATCAACAGACTAATCAGTTATGAAAATAATCATTAGTTATATTTATACTTTTAACCAAAACATGTTAGTGCCACTGTATGAACGTGGTTTCCCCATCAGTGTTCGAGGTTCAAAAGGCAGTAAGGCTAAAAGAGAATCAGTGTTTAAATAGAGAGAGAGAACACGTTGTTAGCAGGACATACAAGCGTGATAAATTTCTGTTCGTCTTTTGTCAGTGAATACGTCTGGGCCCATATGCTGGACTACAAAGCTACGTGAAAGCAGCGTTTAAAAAGCCAGGCCTACCACATTAAAGCCTATAACAATCTCTGTTCATGGTAAGTTATCACTCTCAATTAATCACCCCCCACAATGGGATTTCTGATGTGCTCAAGCCCCCTGAAAGCTGCAGGTCAGGCTGAGGGCAGACTGACTCTCAGTTCCCCATTTTCCATCCTCTCACTCCCCCTTCACTTTATCACATCTCTCAGCCGCTGCCAACTGAAGCGCCTTTACATTTTTCTTATTCCTCGAGCTCTCTGAAAGAATGAGAGAGTCAAGCAGCACACACTGCAAAACAAACACAGAGAGATAGATGTAGGTGTGGGGATGTGGGCTTTATGTGAAGCAATGGCCTCTGTAGTCTGACTGACTGACTGGCTGGCTGAGTGCCTTTCTGCCTGATTAAAACCCCTCCCTGGTCATTCCGCTGGGGCTGTGTGAGCCTATGAATGGTATTGTATTGTTAGGGCTCTCCCCATTCCTGCACTGCTGAATGGGTTTAACCACTGGTTTAGATTCAGTTACACGGTTTTGGTTGAAAGTGTCCCCCTCCCACCGCTTTGGACTCCATGGTTTCCTTGGCTGACCTGTTTAGAAGCTGCCGTGGAAATGTCATGTCGCCCCTCCCATGGGCCGGACCTGACATTCATTTTGATAGGTAACAAAAAAATGACTTGGGATGGGATCAAACCAGTGGCTCTTTTTCAACCACAATGAGTTGCCAATCTATGGTGGAACATAACAGTGGTGGAAGTCTTTGAAGTGGAGGATGCGGTGATTCATAGACGAGGGTATGAACATTGATGGGGCATGGGCAGAAAGTTAAACATTCCCTTTATAAAGAAAGACTTTATAGCCCAAGGAGGACATTTTCAAAACATTTTTAAAGAATAAAAATACTTAATTCGTTATGGTCAAGACAATTCATATTAGAAACAAGTCATTCCTATGTAGTTAGAAAAGACATTTTACTTCTGCAGCGTAAGTAACAACTCAAGTAAAAGTAAAGCAAAATCAGTCCACAAAAGTTTTTCCACCGTGATCTTCATAAGGTCTAAATGAACCATCTCTCGCAGGTCCCGGGCTAACTTTTCCCTGACTTTAATAGACTTCCTGGTTGATTAACATTGTTGTTCTGCTTCAGTTGAGCTGAAAACATCTAATGCAACGAATTTGTGAAACCACATTCTGCTGCACTGGCAATTAACATACAACTTGTTGGATGAATTTATATCTTCTGACCTCCACTAAGAATATGCAAAACTGTAAATTCTGGACTTCACCACAGAGATTTCAAAATGGCCTCTGACCAGGTGTATGCTACACCAGGTCACAGACCATTTTGTAGCAAACCATCAGTAGCTAAATAAAAGTTATGTAACAATTAAATGCTTTTCAATTCACATATTAAGCATTTGTAAGGGTTTATAAATGCTATAATGGTCATCCAAAATCATTCTTATAAATGAACTACACAGTATTTGTTAACCATTAACACATTATTTTGAATATCAGTTGTAACTTCACAATAAACTCTTGCTTAATAAATGATTTATAAAGCATTTAATTGTTCGTTAACAGTCAAATAACTATTTATTACAGTTTCATTAACTATTAATTTGACATTTATTGGTGGTAATGGTTATTATAAAGTGTTTGGACAAAAATCATACTTTTGGTAGGTTTACATAAAGTATGCTTCTTACATCGTTTATAAGAACTCCTTGACATACCGATATGAAAATATCTTTATAGATTAAATCAGGGCAGCCCGATGTGAGGCCCATGCACCAAAGTTGGTCAACCGTAAGGTTTGATATTTCTAGTGGGGAAAAAAAAAAAATCTAATTCAAGAAGAACTCTGAAGTATTCATAATTTCTCATAATCTTACCATTGTGGGCAGATTGATACTTTGCACAAGAAGTTAGTCAACTATGGGAACTTGGAGGATCCTCCTTGTTTTGGTAACCCTTTGGCTATTGCAACAGTTATAAATGAATAAATGAACTGAGGACATTCATGAGCCTCTGAGAATTAGCTGAGAATTAGACCATTAGAATTTTGTCAGGTACCCAATTTGAACTCTGTACACAAACAGCCTGGGATCTGCTCGTATCTGTACCGCTCCGTGCTAATGCAACAAAATGTAATTTAAAGGTTGTAATGGACCCACCTAATTTTTTCTAACATATTCTCACAAATCACAGAATTGGCTTTATATTGCCAAATATGATCACATTTTCCCAATTCTTACCTCATTGCACTGGTTACCCGTGGTTTTTGGAATTGATTTTAAAATCACATTGCTCCTTTTTGAATCATTGATCGGCCTTGCTCCTTTTTACAATATTGACCTTTCAACCCCTTACACTCGAACTTTTAGTTCTGCAGACCAGCTGCTGTTCTTGGTTCCCAGGCCAAGGCCTGAGACAGAAGGTGAGAGGGCATGCACCATGTGGAATAATCTTCCAATGAGAATCAGGAAGCCACCTCTGTGCCCTCCTTTAGATATTTCTAAAAACACATTTTTATGAAATGGCTTTTAATTAGAGTGTTTTTTGTTCATACTCTTATTGATATATTTATTTTTAGGATTCTGTTCTTTTTGTTTTTGTTGTTTCCTTGTTTTTATTTCCTTCTGACTTCAATTGTCTATGTTCTGTTTTCATGTCTGTGCAGCTCTTGTTTTTGAAGAGTGTTATATAAATGTTATATTATGTTATTATTGATTATTATTATTGTTGTTATTATTATTATTATTATTATTATTATTATTATTATTATTATTATTATTATTATTATTATTATTATCCAGCAATATTTGGTGATGTGCCTATATAAAAAAAAATGCTGCCACTAACAGTGCTTTGAACTAGTCTTGTTTCACTTATACTATATAAAAATATAAACACCTAAATTATTGTCCTTCATTCCTGAAGATGAAGACATAGTAGCCCTGTATGGTTAAAACTAGAAAATACTGTCCAGCTTTGTCTGTTCACTCACTGTTGCTTTAGACTCTTGCCTCCCTGTATTGAGTTAATTACAATTCATTACCCCAAAGCTGTAACAGACAATCACTTTCTACCGTCCTCCTGTGCTACTGCAGCCAGTGTCTGACTGGTAGAATGAGGAGTAATCTGCAGCTTCCATGCCTTTGTACACTGAGGAATGCCAACAAGGCTCTTTAAAGGAATTTCCTCTGACAGTAGCAGCTCACAGACTAACAAAGAGGGGCAGGGATGAGGGCATGACACAGACCTTTCTTTACAGTGAACCCAGTTCAGAGCAGGAGAAGCAATAACTAAGGAACCCCCCAATACTTTAATTGAATGCCTCAATCGAGGAGTTGTATTTGGAGGTCTGTGGGCCTCCACTATGTCAGTAGTACTAAGACTTCCAATAAGGAAAGAAATATAAACTAAAATGTTTCCTTGAAAGAGAAATAGTGCACACACTCACTCACACACACAGTTCATTTCCCATCAGTCAATAGGACAAGCCTATAATCAATTAGCTGTTCTCACTTCATGTGGCTGTCAATTAGGCTGGCCAGTGATTGGTGATATGACTGCTTTATTAGCTGTGCCGGCTGCCCTTCTCCTCTCCTTACTACATTACTAACAACTAGTAACCTAATAACACTTTTACATGACATTTATTAGACAGACTCCTCCCGTCTAACCCTCAGCACCACATGATGCTGCCACAATAAAACCAGCACTCAGCTGATGCCTGACAAGGTTTCTGATGCAGAGAAACACCTTCCAGCTCTCACTTGTTTGGTCAGCACTCAAATCTGCATTTTCCTTGAGCTTATTTGAGGCGGCAATGTCGATGCAGTCTACATTGTCATAGTACATGACAAGTACAAGTACAGACTTTTGACTTTAACCTCAGAATTCTGAGACCATGATTAAAGGGGCACTATGTAGGTTTGGAGAAGAAATATAAACTCAGAATTTTAATATTTACAATATTTTTAAGGTAATAATACGCACTCAGAAATGTGTATTTCTTCCATAAGTGAAGAAACAAGCTGTTCTCAAAGCAAAATAAATAATCCCAGAACACTGCTTGAAACTAGAAAGGTGGCAGGGTCCGCCACATATAACCAAGTGAAACAGTATAAATTGTGTTGTCCTAGAGACTTTGATTATTTAGTTTGTTCAGGTATAAAAAAAAGTCAGTGAAGATTTTTCTCTTCTCAGTAATATTTCTTCCCCAAAACTACAGATTGCTCCTTTAGGGTAGAAATTCTGAAATTGTGACTTTAAGATCACAATTCTGAGTAATAAAGTAAGAATTCTACAGAGGCCCTAAGTTCAAACAAAAAAAAAAAAACCTAACCCAGTTTCTGGCGAGCACCAGATAATATCGTGAGAACAGAACTCAGACAGGCTGCTGCTCCGGTGATCAGAGGAAGAAATAAAGTCACAAAATGCACAAAAATCACAGGGGATTATTTATTAATCATTCATAATATTCACTTTAAACAGATGATTATAGCACTCTCAACTATCCTGTCATTTCTTGCTTGTGTTTTGCTGCAATGTAGAAGAGAAATTGAATTAGGGAGGACACTTCTATTTGCATCCACAAAAAGTGGTAATCTAAGAATCTGAACTACATTACATGTTCTGTCTGTCTGTCTGTCTGTCTGGCTGTCTGTCTGGCTGTCTGGCTGGCTGGCTGGCTGGCTGTCTATTTAGATCCACCTACTTTCCTAGCTGTGGGATGCATGATAATCATATGCTTTAAAACTCACACGCTTCAGGTTTTGGTGACCTGGATGCTTTCTCTTTCTCTTTCTCAATTTTCAAAATGCATATGCAATTCTGACATTAATCTCAAAATTCTGACCTCTGGAGTGCTGTTCAGTAGGACATAAGGAAATATTTATCATGGTGAGTCCATCAGATTGGTCTAAATGTGCTTTTGGAGATTATGGAATTCAGATGGGTTTACAAGGCAGGGAGGATGTAATGAAGATATGCTAATCAGTGTTCACCATCATCATTTCATTTGATCCAAGGAACCTGGTCTGTGGTCAGACACCTCTAAATACTTCTGTATCTTAAGCTGCATGACCACTTGATGTGGGCACGTGGTCACAGTAATGGTTTACTTCAAAATAAGTTTAATATTTCTGCAAGGTCGCACAGTGCTGCAACCCTAGCCCCAGGAATAAGTCAGCATTTTTGTACTTTCATTCCCTCGTCTTGCAGACAATCGGGTTTTCTGAATGGGTTTTTGGTTAAGTGCCTCAAATAAGGTCAGTGGTTAACAGGCCTAATAGATTTTCATGTTTTGTTCTAAAACATAAAATATGTCAGTGAATACCCCGGTTGTGAATGTTAAAGCATATGTTAAAAACGTTTAGCGGTTGCTAGCACGTGTCAAATGAGACTACAGAGGTTGTCGGGGACATTAAACGTCCTCACAGCGAACACAGAGACCTGTCTACTCACTAGTCCGTCTCTACAGGCCCACTGTAGTTACAAACTGTTCTAACTTGGACTTTGCAACTTGTACATTGATCAGTTTATAGAAAACCTGTACAGTAAACTTGTAGCAAGACTCTTAGTGGTGGTGATGTTTAAGTCATGTGACCATCTTGTCGTCTGTTTATAGCCTAACATTAGCTTCTTACTGCTACACATTCAATTTACGCTTCAAACATCACAAAGTGGTGTTCACCTGTGGAGATTGTCTGGATGAACAAAACATGTAAGCATCATAAACTTGAACTGGAACCCTGGGACCCTGGGACCCTGGGTTGAGGAACCTAGGGAGATGCTAGCTTTCAGGTTAGCCTGTAAAAATACGTTATCTGTACTGCACTTTATGTCATCTATATTTATTTCATCAAATTGGAAATGAAAGCGATGAAAACCAATAGATGCCTGACAGACTTGGAAACGCATTGTGAGAAAGTCTAAATTATGGCATGCTTTGGAAAATGTTCATTGATGTATGACTTACTGCACTAAAATATGCATTAATAGTGTTAAGATACTTCACCTCAATAAAAACACTCATAGATTTAGTCAAGAGCGGGTTCACTTTAATGCCCTGCAGTTTTTTGAACAGTAATCACAATGCAAAATAAAAGTTTAAATGTGTATTCATCCTAGTCTACAATTCCTACAATTACAACTGCTCTAATTTCAGAAGATGAGCACTAGAAATACAAATAATAACATGCGTAAGTTTTAGAAAAGGTTTTGTGTGTCCTGCTTTCTTCTCCCTCACATCAGTTAGTCGCCATGGGAACTGACTTTAGGTATATTTTACAGCCTGTTGAAGCAGCTCAGGAGGGTTTCCTACTTCACGTCTGCCTCTCCTTTCACAGCTATACTCTATTGGTCTGCTAGAACAACACATATAGTGTCGGCACTGAGGCTTGCTGTAAAAGTAATTGGTTTCATTGGAAAGTGGATAAATGGCAGTGGCTGGTTGTGGAGGGCGTCCTGCCGAGTTTGACCGCTTCTGGGTTAATCACAGTCCCTCTGAGGCTGGAAGTCTTCCCAGTCAGCACTGGCCACCAGCCACTGAGAGCTCTGACTTACAGCACAGCCGGCTGGGACTCAGCTGCAGAGAGAGAAGGAGGAACAGTTAGACAGGGTTATTTAACATGCTAATGACAAAGCATATGATCTTACAGGTAGACTGTGTTAAAATAAATGTGTTACTTGACTATTTCGATATTTTACCTCTAGAGGGGGTGGGCAATACTGCAAATGTTGGTATTACAGGGCCAGTATTGCCGATACTGACACTGATACTTTTTACTTCAAAATTCCTGATCATTGAATGATTTTGTACTTTGGCCTTTAAATAGCTGATCATGATTATGATAATAATAATAAAAGACAGGACAAAGATTTTAACCGAATGAGAAAATAATATTTAACATAATTAAATCTATAACCTATCTGCATGTAGCCTAAATAGGAATACTAATGTTCCTTCAACAGAGAAACAGAAGGGTAATTATATTCTGCCATATTCATACTCCAGAGTGAACCTGAGTGGGTGGAGTGAGAGAGGTGGAGAGGAGCGCTGTGCATCAGGAATGAGAGAGATTTTCTGAACTTATGGAAGAGAAACTAAAATATCGATCTCATCACGCTGGTATCGATACTATTGATATTTCCACCCACCCCTACCCTACGCTATATGTCATAGAGAAATGTTAACACAGTGCACATTTGGCAGTCTGCAATGATGTATTTATTCATGAAGTCTGGTGCTGATGTTTATCTGGATTTAATTATGTTGGCAGTGAAGGAAATATATTTAGAAATCTCATTGGAATATACCTGTTAGAAGTTTGTGTGGATTTATATTGCAGGGATTGGGAAGCCTCTGTTTCACACTGGATTCAACGTTCTCACTGTTTTAACTCTTCAACTGTGGCAGTAAACATGGTCTGTTCTCCGTGGTATTTGTGATTAGAGTGGTGTGGCTCAGGTCGTCCTCAGGTTTGAGCCTGACTCTTCCAGTCTGCATGTGAAAAGCATTGTAATATAATTTCTAAAGGGAGAAAGTTAAAGGAAAAGCTCACCCATAATTAAAAATGTTGCCATGGTGATGGGCAAAATGTTTCTGGAGCTACTGAAGCAGCTAAAACATAAAGAGCCAAGAGAAGAAGAAAAAACATGAAATGACTCCATACTTTTTAAAAGGGGATAATGACTGAGTTTTCATTTTTGGGTGAACTGTTCCTTTAAGATTTTTTTTTTTTATTTTTTTTTTTACTAATACTCGGCACACTGCTGAATGTCAGCACCACATCCTTTGAATCGAATATTTTTTAGGACCTAATCATTACTCTGTTACTGATTTGGAAAATGACACGCCGTCACACTCAGAAGTACTTTTGATTTTTATACTTTAAAGACAGAATGCTGTTTCCGTCAACAATGTGAATGCAGGGTATTTATTTATTATTTTTTTGCTTTTACGAAAATCATTTGTATGTAGCAAGTTTAAACACATTTAGACAGATTCTGGTTTAATCCTCGAAACGTTTTCTTGTCCTTATGTTCCACACACATAAATGATATCGCGTCCTGCTCAGCTTCATGATGGAAGTGTCACTGAGGAGCTGCCACTTGTTAAGGCTGACAAATGTCCTCTTTTCTGAAAGGCAGAATGTAGAACTTATTTTAACCATGATCTTAAACCGTCTGCTCCTCGGCACCGGTCCGGTTCTGTCCGCAGTGTTCCCAGTGTGGCAGGAAAATCAGCCACAATTTCAGCTCCATAAAGTCAGTATGTTCTGCATGCGGGCTTTTGTTTTTGATTGATTTGACGTCTGCATAATGCTGACTTTCTCCATCCCATCGGCTGACTGAAACGGCCTTTTTGTGCCACTCGACTCCCTCACACACACACAGCGGCATTTGTCTTGCAAATCCATCCCCGCTGCGCCGCGTTCAGACGAGGAAAAGAGAGCAGTCGGACATCAGTGAAGTTCAAGCCAGCGAACAAGCGGAGAGGCTGTTCCATAGCAGCCGCCTTTGTCGATATCAAAACGGAAAGCTGGTGAAAAATGATGCATGCTTTTACACCTCTGAAGCCTGGCAACTGACAGGGCGAGGGATGGGCGTGGGGGGTGGGGGTATAAAAACTAAAAACTAAACTAAAAAAAAAAAAA
>CAEMYA010000341.1:1521132-1537477 GCA_903131615.1 Diplodus sargus | reverse complement strand
AAAAGAAACTTTCCCGTCCCTGGAGGCTGAAGTCAGTGTTGGAGGGAACAAAAGAGCTGAGTGTCCTCAAGCGCACGACGGGGATCAGCAGCGCAGAATGTCGGAGATGGATGGAGACGCACACGTACAAACGGCCGTGACTGAAATTTGCATATTGTAATTTATCACTTTTTTTTGTTGAGTTATTCAGGGATTTGTTTTTAAAGCGTAAAAAGAGAAAATGGATGATTTGTCAAGGCGTGCAGGTTGCTCGCTGAGGTAGAGCTTTTCTCCTCAGCAGTCATGAATGGCTGCTCAGAGCCTGAGAGCATCTCTGCTCCCTGGAATGTGTAAGAAGTGTTTACCTACTTATTTATTTATTACATTATTTATTACTCGTTGTCTCCTGTCCTACAAGTCCGCTGTGGTATCAGCCCCGTCTGCTTCATTTCCATATCTTTTCAAAGCGGTTTCCTCGTGAATGAACTGTAATATTTCATGATGGGGCACGCAAAAGCTGTGCACAATGCCTCTCATATCCACCCGGCTTTCAGCCGCAACAAAGATCATAGCAAGACGTCTTTATGGCTAATTCAGTCAAAGGCGCATCCCCCGTCCTCTGGCGCGGAGGTCAGCCCGCCGTGTTCCGTCCACCAGGGGGGTTTTCAGAGGCCAGAGGCGGCCAACTGGCTCCGTCACACTGCACCACACACAAACACTCCATTCGGTGTGTCCATTCAGTTATTTTTCTAAACAGGACGGTTTCAGACTCCGACTTTGTTGAAGGGAGGTTGAAGATCTACATTTCACTGAAGGACAATGTGAAAATTATGTTTTTCGTATTAGACCAAGATCTACTTTAAAAATAGGTCTTTTTGCAAAATAACATAAAGGGCAGGCTATTATTGTAACGTTGGTAGGCTGTGATATAAGTGCTATTTTTAAGCAGCAGGCAGCGACATTTTTGCCTTTAAAAAACGTGTGTTTCAATACGTCAGTGTATCAGATCGAGGCCGGTTTATATTACTGTACTATGTGTCATTTCGGCACACTTTTATATTTACAGCTTCCACGCGAGGACGTTTCTATACACACCCTACTCGTGGAATCGATGGTTTAGTGTGTTGGATTTGTACGTTAAACGTGTCAGTGGATGGGTGACACCGGACAGGCCGTCACACCAACCACAGAACGTGTCCTATCTGTGGCGCTTTCACGGGGGAGTAAGATACAGCCGACTGACGTTGAATTCTCCTCGCGCTCAGCAGACGCATCATTGCGCAATAATGCGACAGTGGAAACAGGCAGACAGCTTTTACGCATGAATGCACTGCAGCCGAAATCAGAGTTTATGCGGAGGGTGTCATTTTTATAGGAGGTTCAAAGGCAAAAATGTGCTAATGACACACTCTCAGCCATCCTCTCTCACGTGGATTTACATTTAATGTGTTCACTACAGCACCAGCTGATATTTTATCGACAGGCACAGTGTGCCCTGAGGGGGACTCCAACAGTGAACTTTATGAGTAGCTGAGTCTTTTTTTTATTTTCTAATTCTAAAGGAGTTCAAACTGACTCCATGCGCACTCACTTCAGCCCCGGTCTGTCTATGAGTTGCCATGGATATCCATGCGCAACAACAACAGTCCTTTGGAACAGATCCAAGCAAACGCATCTCTCTCCGTGCTTAGAAATACAAATGTCCCTAAAATGTACGACAGCGTGTGTGTGATAAAGAAATGAAACCCTCCTCTAATTATTTACTCACTAACTCTTCTGTCTTAGCCACCCTGCTTCTCTCAATGGGCAAAGCTGCTCGTGCGCCCCGGAGCCACTTGTTGCCGGCGCATAAAGTTGGAGCTTTTGAGAAGTTAAATATCCGGGAAAGAACACAAGTTAGTATCTCAAGGGCTTCACGGGAACAAAAGACCAGCGCCTTAGCACCATATGCTTAATGGCTACAGCCGTCCAGCCTTTATTAAAGGCAAAAAGTGGTCCTTTAAAAGTTGGAAAGGCTCCTTTATTTGAGTTAGATGGAGCACTTGCGCACAAAACCAAATGCGCGCATTGCCATTGACTCGCCCCCTTTCTCTTTCTTTCACGAGTCTGAAGCGGCCACCGTCATCGCCTGTTTCACTCCAACATAAGCTTTTCATCACCCGGCTTTGTTCTCGGTGAAAGTAATGCTGCGAATCAAAGAGATGACAATATTTTCCATCAGCTTGGAGACCCTGGACAAGAGCCCTCGAGCTTTTGGCAAAAATCAGGGCCGGTTATTCATCCTGTCACTCCGCACCTGTGGTCCTGCATTCAAAGTATACAAACCTGTCCCTATTAACATTAATTATTCACAAACAACACAAAGGCTGAAATAGAGCAGGTTGAAGTCTGTTTATGGCTCCTAAATGTTTTATTCCTCTGAAGATGTGCCCAAAGCTTTTTTTCTCTCCCTCGCTCGCAACGGAGTGGCCGTCTCTCTTTCAGACCTTGAGTAGCCCTACAGTTTGGATCGTACAATCGCAGCATCTGCTTAATCTTGCTGATGAAAATATGACACAAAACATAGCAAATAGAGGATTTGTTAAATCCCGGTAATGACTGATCAACACGGGAAACAATGGCGCAGGGTGGTGAGAGCCGTATGGCTCCGGGGGCACCGGGGACAGTTTGCTCTCTTGTGGAGAAAGCGCCAGGTGATGGCGAGATAAAATGGCCGTTCCGAGGAGGAGAACACACCAGATCCACCTCCTTTCTCTCCTGAAGAAAAAAAAAAACAGGAGACATAAATTTAATTGGCTTATCAAGGCGCGGCGAAAAGCCCTTGCTGTTAATTAGCTGCGGGCGCACAAAACAAACGCAGGGAGATGTTCAGCCCGGCTGGCCGGCGCTGCGCTTTCAGTCTGGTGTCACATCATTGAAAATGTGTTTTATTATTGCAAAACGTCATGCTTTACAGTTGCCATATTGTGTCCTGCACAAAGGCTGATGGAGCATTAAAGACGTGGAAAACGGTGCCAACCCATCTCGAAGACACTGCAAGGGCCTCTCTCTTTGCTTGCTTTTAGGCAGCTGCTGTCCAGGGACTCAGGCGCAAGGACATGAAAAGAGACAAAGTTTGAACTACCAGGTGCATCCCCGGAGAACACGGCGGAGACCGATCTGTTCCAGCGGGACAAGGAAGCGCTCATAAAGATGTAATTTAGATCGGAAGGTCACGTCTGAAAGAAAAGAGCGCACAGGAGGGGAGAGTGATCCCGGCTACCTCCCCTCCCTGACACACACCTCCCTCTGCTTCCTCCTCCGTCAGACTGAACTCAGCAGACACCTGTTGATTACCAGCGGCTCACCGGGCAGCAAGCATCACGCTCCCCGCAAACCGACACTGAGCATCCGGCCGAGACCCGAGAGTCTGAGCACGTCAGCCTCCCGGCTGGCACACTGTTGCCAAGTTGATGAGAAAAGAAACCGGAGTCAGAGCTATCAGAGGGGACCAAAGGGGCGAGATAATCTGCAAATCAAGCCGATTTGTGGCTGTTGTTCGGCGTCTCTCCCAGCGCGCTGACACACGGGCTTAAAGAGGATTTGGAAGCATTAGAGGCGATAAACACTCTTTCTTCTCTCAGCCAAAGCTGTTTAACTAAAACTTCACACCTTCGCTGGCGCCGCTTAATCACTGCAGAAGTGTTACACCAGACTGCCCGTATCTGTGTCGGTGGTCGTATTCGTTCTTCAGCCATGGGCGCTAACTATAATACACTGCCGGGCCGGTGCGTAAAAGTGCAAACCACCGGCAACTTCCTGCTCAAAAGACCCTCGAGAGACTGACTGGACCGCTGCACGGCTCTGTCATTTAAAGGCAACAAGCCACACGTGTCTCTACATGAAAGAAGGAAACTAACCCATCGATATATTTCCTGTCTTTGTGCCCATTAATAACCCACACTTGATTGTGAGCTGGGGATCAAAGTTTGGGATTCGCTGTTTAAAGGCAGCCTGTTTATCGTATATGTGATATAGTTATTACACGTTACACCTGGAACTTAATGTGAATTATTGATTACAAAGCTCATTAAAATTTACATGTAATATTGTTTTATTAATATATATATTAATTTTGTAAAGCCTGGTTTGATCCTGCAGTTCTTGTACTATTTAATCTTAATGGTGTATTTAAGTAGCTTCCGAGCTGAAGGGAGCGGAGGCGGGTTACAACTGCTGCTGCTGCTGGGGTTTAAGAAGTACGGAAGAGCATTAGGGCCACACTGAAAGCTGATCTGAGTTAGGACTTTCTTTCTTCACACTTTTTAAGAACAAAGTCAAAATTTTGAGTTTTTCTCAGAATTCAGAGTGAGGAAAAAAAAAAAAAAGCCAGTACTTAAAAACAGTTTTCAAAGTGGCCTTCATGCTCTTCAGCCCCTCAAATGCTTTAAGTTAACATACTTTATTATGTGGCACAAAGTATTGGTAATTAAATGTATAAAATGATCAAAAGTCGAGGACCCAATTTTAAAGACTGTACTGTCCGGAGTTAATGTGCACATGTTATTATAAAGCTGTTTGGGCTTTTTAATCTGATGACTGATTTAGAGAGGGTGACTGTCAGAGGACCTGCAGCCGTCAGATACATGATGAGGATATTTCTCTGTGATATTTGATAAAGTATGAAGTTAACTCGCTCTGTGTTGAGCGGTGACTGCTGTGGTTATGCACATTTAGACACTTAAAAGCTCATTTGAATGATCTGTAACGTGACCCGGTTTTTTTTCCCTCAGAACTGTGAGTTTGAATTTTGGAATATAAAACATAGGACTTTAAATGACAGAAGTGTACTGTTAATGTCCAGAAGTCTATATATAATATTACCTGATTCCTTTTTTTCAAAATCAGAATTAGTTTTCAGAATTCAGAGATTAATCTCAGCAATAACCGGCCATAAGTTAAGAGTGTGTGTCCTGCCGCAGCGCTGTGCTCGGTGTGCGGCTCTCTCGTTAAAGCGCTGCGTGTCTACACGGTGGAACAGCGGCCTTTGAGTTCAGCGCCGAGCCTTTCTCCCACAAATTACAGCTTGGCGAGGCGCTCTAATGTTCAGGCCCGCCGAGAACTAAAGGAAATAAAACCTGTCACACGGTGAAATGCTCGTGTCCTTTTAAGCCCTGCCAAGCCCGCAGCCCGAGTGACAAGATAGGCGAGAGTATTTCAGTCTGTCCCTTCCGCTTGGCTGCGAGCGCACCAAAGGACGCGGAGAGGCGCTCTGCGCTCCGCTCACTAACAGCCATCACCGGCACAAAGGCGCTAAGGTGCGAGGAGCTACAATGCTACCACTGTTTTAACCATCAGAGCAGAACCGGCCCCTGCGCCTCAGAGACGGGGCGGCCCAGCATTCACTCGCTAACATTTGACTTTCTAATGGCTGTAATGGGATTACATGCTCCTGTCGCGCTGGTGATGAGGAGCGGTTGACTCACAGGAGTCTGCTGAGGAGAGAGAGAAACAAACAGGAGCTCCCCAACCTGCAAATAAACGGGGTTAAAACGTAGAACATTCTAAGTAAAGGAAAGACCTGGAGAGACCATTTGGCTGCAGAGAAAAAAAAAAAGTCAAAACCCATAAGAATCATCAAATGATAATTCAGATCAGGAGAATTGTGAGCAGACCCACCTGTTGTATGCTGAAGGGTTTTAAATTCCAAGCGGTCACTGCGCACGGTGGCCGTGCAGCAGTGCTGCGCATGTCGCCTCGGCCGTGCGTTTGCAGCCTTTGGGCCAACATGGTTGATATAAACGCGGAGTGCGGCCGGTGTGGGGGCGGCCGCAGCGCGGAGGAGGCCGCGGGGGCACATGTTGGAGGGATGCCGCTGCCACGGGAAAATCTGCCCCGGCAGCACCTGGCAGCACAGAGCAGCATTCAGCAGCAGCCTCCCACCCTGCTGCACGCCCGCCTGCGCCTTAAACACCTTCAGCTGCTGTGGGTATACTGTGTCCTCTCATTAGCATCTCATTAGCATATTTATGTCGCAATATTGGGCTGTATTAGTTTGAGTTAACTGTTAGCTTCCCCTCCAGACTTGTAGTCCAAAGTGACCTCTTTAGTGGCTGACGTCTTACAGCACCACGTGAGCACGGATCATGTTGATGTGATGTGACAGAAACTTCATCTGTTCCTCTGCCAGCAATTGTGTGTTTCATGAACATTATTTATATGAAGGACCAACATTTACACTGTAAAACAACGTTATGTTTAGATTTGATCTCTTGTTAATATCCAACAACTAGTGATTAAACGGGCTGATGATAATATACACATGGATTGCATGGTCGACATGCAATTTGTACAAGTTAATATCATGTTTAGCTTCAGAATAAAACACTTTTGCTTCTGTCTCCTCAAAAAGTATTGCTAAATTTCCAGCTAACCCTGGTTTCACCAACGGTCTGTTATTCTCAATTCGTTATACATTACAACGTTTTTCTTGGGTTTCGATTCTCCAAAAGCAGATTGTACATGCAGGCTACCAAAAGAGCCGCTCCACAGAGTCCAGGTTTATCCTCAACCTTCTCAGTGAAATCATTAGCGAGCCTTGTTCTATGAATTTCTGTCAAACCTTTATTTCCAAAGTCAGAAATGAAAAACCCAATCATCAAGATAAAAGCACATTTCTGCAAAACAGATCGGTTAAAACTGTCCTTTATGTCGCAACATTTGGTTTGTTTGGATTCAATTTTCTATTTTTCTCATGTCTTATTGTCTGGTGAGGTTTAGGTGCAAACAACACTCAGTTAAGTTCGGAAAAGATCATGTTGCCCCCTGGTCTCCCTCAGGTATCCAAAATGTTGAAACGTAGACTCGAACTGCGGTCACTGGCTCGGCAGGCTCGCACCTCCCAACATGAAAGTCAGGTAACAAACGTGATGTCAAAGTGATATGATGGACATGTCAGTGTGGTACGTTATCGATGTGTGGATGTTAAAATGTCACTTGTTGCCGGTCAGTCAGGCAGCCGCGCTGATGATACGGCTTCATGCTCAACAGTTACTAGATCATGTCTCGTGTAATGAAGGCCTGCTCATGTCACATGGTGATGATGAACATATTATTTCATATTGGATCAGATACAGTAACACCAATATATATAATGACAAAGAAATATGTTGTTTGAATCAATAAGTGCTTTTATTTGCCGAGTGAATATAAATATAAATCATCGTACAACAATATATTGTTTGTCTCTCATTCATCACAATTAAATTAAAACATATATTATCACCTGTGGGGACAAAAAATAAATACATGATTGCCAGTTGCCTGAATTACAAAAATAAAATTATCAACGTGATAAAACTATTTACAGCATTAAATACAAACTATACAGTGAGCTCACATGGTGTTCACAGTTTCACAACGCGCTTTCAAGTGCGCATTAACAGACATTAACATAATCCACTGATGTCTTCACATTTACAATGTGTGTGTGTCACAGGTTGAGTCGGAGGCGGCTTTGTTCAGGCCACAAGGCCGAAAGGAGGCTCGTTTTCAATGTCTGTGAGGCCCGATCTGTTGTGCAGTTTTCGGGGGTCTTCCGGCGTCCAGACCTTGGCGGTGCGGATGATGTTCTGCTCTCGGAGCTGCTTTTCATCCGACCAGGAGAGAGAGTGACCCGCAAGAGGAGGCAGGCCGTAGTCCGGGTCGCTGGGAGAGGGAGACCCTGGGGAGAGAACAGAAGAGGAGACAAGGTTAATATCAGCTCCTCACCCACACATCAGGACTGTTCAGGTGTCTGTTTGTGTAAAACATGTGTATCTTTTTCATGGAGCCTCATCATCACTACTGCGTCACTTGTGTATAAAAGGTAAGGCTTTAAGTGGACCTACTTGTTCCTCTGTGGCAGATGATGACCTTCTTTGGCTGCGCGTGCGTCTCGCTGTTGGAGTTTCTGATGGGAAGATCAGACTGCACGAGCTCGGCGAGAAAGTTAATGTAGCCAATGGCGAGCCGCAGGGTGTCCACCTTCGACAGCCTCTTCTCGTAGGGCAGGGTCGGGATGTGGGAGCGGAGCCCCTCGAACGCGTCATTGATGGACTGCATCCTCCGCCGCTCCCGGACGTTGGCCGCCTGCCTCAGCTGCTGCATCTCCATCTCAGACCTCATCCGCCTCCTCCGCTTCAGTAGCGGCCCGCCGTGATGGCCCATGGGAGGAGACATGTCCGCGGTGCTGTCGGCGCAGCCGTAGGAGAAGGTGGAGGACGAGGAGGAGAAGGACAGGTTGCCGATGTCGTAGTCTCCATCGTGAGGCGCTGCTCTGCCGCCGCAGTCTTTGCCGTAATAGTCTTGAAAATGACTGGTGAGGAAGTCCACGTCGTCATCCAGAAAGTCATCAGTGTCCAAGTGTCCGTCTCTTGAGGAGTTGTCGGTGAAAAACTCATCATCGTCGAAATAAGGAGGTGACGAGAAAGAGTCGAGTCCGGAGAAAGGGTCCAGCACGGTGTCCATCTTTGTGTCCTGTTGTTGCGGAGACAATGACACTTTTTTCTTCTTCTTTTATCAACTCGTTGCTCTGTGCTCGCGGCTCGCGGTCAACACAGTTAGTTTTAGTTGAAGAACCGGCACGCGAGACTCCTTTATAGCGACATCCATAGTCGCGTGCCGTTTGCCAGGAGCGCCAACCAATCACAGCTCGGTCCGCGAGGCGCACCTCGAGATAATCCCCAGAACGCCACGCCTCCTGCCCTCCAGTGTCCGGGTTTCATTTACATCTCAACTCCGCACTGACACCGGCTGCTCTCTGCACCAGACCCCGTTCACAAATCTGTCAAATAAGATTTCTTTGTTGAGCAGGGACTGACATGTCTTCTCTGCCGGGTCTGAAGGGATGACTCACTCCATGAGTGAAGATGAAGTGAAGATACGGATCAGATTCTGTCAGTGAGATCGGCCTTATTCTGGCTCCTTTTCACTGTAGTGACACACACTCACACAAAACTCGAACCACTTTGAATCCGCAGTTGTATGCGTATTACAGGTTTTTTTCTCCAGTTCAAACCTGAAGGCTGCACAGTTTCTAGGGAGGATAAAACGTTGCAGGGCCTGAAATGCTCAAGGCGTTTAGTAGCAACAGGTTTCAGAAATCGAGTGAGCGTTTCCCTGGTTATTTGAATGTAGTCTAAGACTAATTTATCAGAGATACTACATCTTAAATGTTGGTATTACCCTGCGGCCCTGAGGTCAGTCTGTAAAATGTCTGGAACATTACAAAGCTGGTGTTCCCGCTGATTAAAGCAACAAGTGTCGCTAAAAACAAACACACACACACACACACACACACACACACACACACACACACTTCCATGTGTAAATATTAACATCGAGGACGAGGTGGTTAAAACCCTTTTATTATTATTATTATTATTATTATTATTATTATTATTATTATGCTGATGATGATGATTATTATTATTATTCGTAGTAATAGTAGTAGTATTAATAATCATAATACAAATTATTATTATGAGTATTATAATAACAACAACAATAATAATAATAATAATAATAATAATACATCATAATACATCATAAAGCATATCTATTTATTAATAAATATATATTATTATCTATTTATTTCTAATAGTCAAGTCGAATCAAATGTTCCAGAAATCTATCGAACAGAAAGGAAAAGTCATAAGTAAAAATATTTTGAAATGTCGAGTTGCTCACAGAGCAGCTGTGATCCTCAGCTGTCCATCAGATACAGAGTGAACAGAGACGTAAAGGAAAGGACAGGTTGTATTGTAATGGAGTTTTCTTAAATGTCATCAGACGGCAGTGCAGAGTGTAGAGAGGGCAGTCAACGTGTTGCTGAGTGCTCTCCTCTCCACCCTGAAGGACATATAGAGCAGTCCGCCTGCTGCTCGCAGCGCGCTCATTTATTAAGCAATAAGTGGGCAGCTCTGCCATAAATACATGCACCAGTAGAGCGGTCGATGCGCCACTTGTGCCAGCCTGAGAGGTTTTGATTGGGAGAACTGGTCGACAAATAAAAGCACAGTGGTGGGCCCTGGAGCGCGCGCCTCTTTGACACCTCACGCGGCATATTAACACTCCTCGGTATACCGAAAAGAGACTGCCCACCGGCCTGAGGTCTGTAAGTACGCATCTATTAAATCAATTCAATGAAAGGGCTCACTTTGTTCTGCACACAAAACGGACCTTTCGCAGGGGCAGGCTGGATGCGCGCGCAAGTGTGTGTGTGTGTGTGTGTGTGTGTGTGTGTGTGTGTGGATATTGGTGGTGCACCAGAAAGCTGCAACACGGGCCGCGGCCGTGGGAAGAAGGCCATTTGCGTCCCTATAGCCAGTCAATGCAACATGTCGCGTAATAAATGAGGCTTGTGTTGCTGTCCACATAATGAAGCTGTAGCCCGCATGTCTCAAACAACACACACAATGCACGCACGTCCCCGCACCAACCAGGTGCTGAACACAACACCAAACACTGACAGGACCGACAGGACCGCACTTTAAAGGAGCACTCTGTGGTTTCGGGGCAGAGATGTTAATGAGAAGAGATAGATGTGAACCACAATTTATATTGTTTTACTTTGTTTATATGTGGCGGACCCTGCCACCTTTCTGGTTTCAAACAGTGTTCTGGGAACCTCATTTTCCTCCTGGAACAGCGTGTTTATTAACTTATGGAACAAATAAATATTTCTAAATTAATGTAACTATCAATATTGTAAATATTGAAGATCTGACTTTCTTCTCCAAAAACTACATAGTGCCATTTTAAACATACATCTCCCGTCAGCATTCTGTCCCCACCAGCTTCCTGGAAATACCTTTTCCTTTGTGTTCACATACACCTGTGACAGTAGCAGTAAATCCTGCTGAGTGACAGGCGGAGCTGCTCCACATGCACTGCAGCCTATTTAGTTTGGCACGACTGAAGGAGACAGTGTGGAAAATTATTCGCCAGCCATTTTGGCGCAGGCTATAAAAATAATTGCTGTTTGTTTTGATCATTTGTGTTCATTTCGTAACCGTTTCCACACTGAGATGTAAGGAGCCGGCCTTAAGTGGTGAGTACTGTACACAAAATGTAATGTAAAAATAAGAAATAGAATAAAAGACTGAGGAGACCTGCCATGCTGATAGGTGGGATATATTCTATTATTCGGTATTTTTCTTTCATGACATGTCTTCCTCATGAGTATTGTACGCCACTGTAGATTTCCATTTAAACGCAGCGTGATGTTGATTTGCACAGCCTTCAGAGGAGAGCAGTCTTCAGGATTTCAGACTGCATGGACGCGAAGGACGCGCATCAACACACATCAACACTTCCATTCTGTCGTTATGGAAGCTTCCTAATAAGTAGGACAGGCTACATTGAAAATTGCCGTCTAAGTATAAGAAGGTCCAGAGACAGTGACTGTGACGACATCTTCGTGTTGACACATTTTCAAACATCAGCTGTGTAATGTTGCACTGATCTCTGCTCCTCAACGCTCTATTTGAATGGAACTTTGTCACTAAGGCAACTGTGAGTGTGTGTGTGTGTGTGTGTGTGTGTGTGTGCGTTGACATGTTAGAAACGTGTGTGTGTCCCACCCCTCCCTCTCGCTGAAAACCAGATGATAATTCGAACCGTGCAGGTTTTTAACGCGCCGTGACCGCGCGCTCCACGCCGCCTCATTGATGAACGTGCTGTCTCTCTGAACGGGCCGACCTGCGCGAGCGGAGCAAGTGTTTCGGTTCCCATGCCGTCCCTCGGTCTGCAGCATGCAGCAGGCTGGACGCTGCATTAACCCGCCGCACCGGTCACGGTGCAAGCTAGGGGTGTTGGTGGCGGGTGTGTAGACGGAATACGTTTAGCGTTAATTAAACTTGAGTTCATAATTATTTGACTGTAAACAAACGATGAAATGCTTTATAAAGCATCAGTGAAGCAACTGTTTATTGTAACGTTGCGACTGATGTCTGCTGATGAATCTTTAGAACCGCTTCATAAAAGGTTTATGAAGCATTTCTTTGTTAACAGCCAAATAACTATTAACTACAATTTAATAAACTATTGATGTATCATTTATTACTGGATATGATAACATTTTACTGATAAATACAATGAAAGAAATTATTTGCAAATAGTATATTTCCCCTATAATACCATTGGTTGAAACTGATCATGAAGACCTTGTTAAGACACGGCTAATAATAATTACTAACCATGAGATTGTAATCAAAGAGATATGAAGGCACACAGGTATCATTCTGACCATCTGTACTGAGAAGTCTTCATCAGCACACCTAACTTCATCTTCTGCTGCCTTTAAGACAACCTACATTTAAACAAAGACAATTAAAAAGTACTTTTCTTGCTAATACTATTTTCAATATAAATAAATGAACAAATAGGCAACGCTTCAAATACTATACAAAGTGAAAAAAGGTCTTCATAATGTAACTGGACAATTATTAATTAGTGATAAATATAAAGTCAATTACACTGTTAGTAAAAAAAATGTTTTATAAAGCATTAATGAAGCGATTCTAAAGGTTTACAAACATCACTTGTAATTTATAATGGCTATCCAATAAATAATCATAGATGAAGTACTCAGTATTTATGGACATTTACAGTACTCTAAACATCAGTTGACACTTCACAAAAATGATAGCTGATTAATGCATTTCATTGTTCACAGTCAAATAACTATTCACTAAAGCCTAATTAACTATAACTTTACTATTTATTAATGATGGTTTCTAAATGTGTATCATTCATGACTTTTCTATGTTTCTATGCTATTGCAGGCAATGAGTTGTTTTAAGTGTCTTTAATTTCATTTTCATAAAATCATTTTCTAGTCATTTATTTTAACTTTCAATGAAAGAGGCGTTTCATTTGGTAGTAAGTTAGGCAAAAAGTAATATCCTTGAAGAAAAGCTTGATTTAAATTTTCAATAATTATTCAAGTATTATTTCAAAGTTAAACTTGACTTCTTACGTTACATACAATATTTGTTGCTTTATTTGTCAACATAGAATTTCAATCTGGTTGTGCAGAAATAATTTATTTGACCACTATTTTCTGTATGAGAATGATATTTTAAATTCAGACAAGCAGTGACATTATGTTATGGCCTCCAAAATGAGGCATTTCTGTTCCCGATGCACAGCACCATGAGGAGGCGGTGGCCTTTGTCCCAGTTTAGTTAAGTAGCCATGAATTTTAACCAAGAAGTAATGTCTGAATACATTCTCCCTTCTGTAGTATGGGTTTGTAATTTCTCTTGATGGCGCTACCGCAGTGCCTATGTGCAACCTTTCGGACAGGAACTAGACAAGGGAATCCAGAAAGTGAACTACATGAGACAAATGTGTGGAATTAGATCTGGAGCTAATCCTCCCACACCGATTCAGTGGTAATCCCTGTAATCTCTGGCTACAGGGGATTATCCATCTGGATGACTAAAACAAATTAAAGGGATTTAATGAGCAGTAATTTAACAACTTCACTGATGCATCTTCGATCCTCTCCGTAACCTTTGATTGCTGGCCACTTGAACGGAGCTAATTCATGGATGAAATGCTTTAGAAGAGGTCATTTGTTGCAAATGTGGAGTCAACAAGCTTTTGAAGATTGTATTCTAAAATTTTGTGCAAATATAACACATAGTTTTCTGATACTTAACGCTTTTTAGTAATGTTGTAGCTACCATTAAAGAGTTTAAACTAAAATTAAAATTGAACTACCTATATGGGGTGTTAACTAACACTTTTGTAAGACTTAAGGGGGGTACACACATAAGGATTTTACTACTGTGTGTGGCGTGCTCTGATATTCTCAGCGCAGGACACCACACACATAAAGATTATCTGTCTCACGGCCGATCTAGAATCTAGTCCTCCGAGCCAGAAATATCATGTGATCAAACGTGATCTACACGTGATCCCCTTTAGACTTTTTATTTTTATGTTTTAAAACAAGTCTGCAGCTTCTTCAAATGTTTAAAAGAATGCTTCAACCCTGTTTAACTGTAAAGCTCCAGATATCACTCCACTTTCCATCAGCATGGGGAGGAGTAGATAATGACTGATTCTTCATCTTTGGTTGAACTGTTCCTTTAAGCATGTTCTGTTTAGATGTCCTCATGTTTTATGAGCAGATACTGTAAAGACAGAAGTGACTTTAAAGTCATTGTCATTAAAGATAATGGTGATAGCTTTATTTGGTTAGGTTTTCCATGATTTAAACACTAGATGTGGAAGAAGGAGCTCAATTTTCTTGTTTCAAAAGTTAGTCATTTTTTATTTTTGAATTTATCTTTTATTCTTAAAGTGATCACAATTACATGTTTTTTGTCTCACCTTGTAAATCTTGAAACTTGAGTAGTTTCTGGTAAAATAAGCTACATTAAATAGAGTGAAGCCACATACTGTCCTCTTTCACAACAAAAACCCTTGTTTCAAGTATTAGCCTACTCTAAATGTTCCTCTCCTCTGGCTTATATTCAGTGCCTAGATGTCAAAACATCTGAAAAGAAAACCAGCTTTGTGCTTGTTTGATCTTTGATCAGAGCCTACTCAACTGTAGACTGAAGCAACTTATTTGGAGATTATTGCCAAGTGAAATTATCTTGCTGCGTGAATTGATAATTTTAAAAACAGCTTTTTTTTCCAGTTAATTGCTTATTTAATAAGTATGACTTATTCATCAAGAAGAGCAGTGTTTACTGCTGATAGGAGACTGGACAACAGCAGTCTCATACCCCAGTGTCTATTGTCAAAGGCAGCGTACATCCATTTCACTTTTTCTCAGCATTCCAACCTTTTTCTTAGTTTAAAGTCAGGTTACTGAGAAAAAGAGTCACAACTCAAATACATATGTATTATACATATGTTTTCCTAATCCTTTTTTCGGGGGGGTTGTTTTAACCTTTTAAGAACTAGTCTCTATTTTGTGTCTCTGCCCGATAATTAACAGTGTGTCTATGCAACTACCAAGTCTATTTGAATAATCAAGGCATCATAGCAAAGGGAACATTTGAACTATTTGGTCAGATGTGTAAGGGTAAGTATAAATGTCACTGGGTCCAAGCAAATTAGGTTGGCGCACAGCATAAATAAAATATTTTATTTGAAAAAACACAACATTAGAATGAATCTCCCTGAGGAATGATGCAGCTGCAGCTCCAAATCTCTAGCAAACCATAGCAAAACCTGTGAACATTACCTCTGCCTTCCTCCATGCTAATAAAGGGGATCAGAACAAAATTAGAGAGGTGTTGGTACGGAGCACTCGGGCAGAATTTCAGAAAATGTTTTGCACATTTTGACACCCGTGCCATTTAGAATTGTTCAGGTACCAAACTATATACTTCACTATTACCATAGGTGCTCAAAAAGTAGCACAGTCGGGCTCTGCCCGGGCTCAACAGGTTAAGGTGTTTGACCAAATGACTGTCATTGTTCCTGTGAGTTGCTGTGCAGCCTAATGACAGAGATAAAAGGGGGCTGCCTGCAGTCTTGAACTGATAGCTGCTGGACTTTGACAAGAAAAGCAAACTGCACTCAACCACAAACGCTGTCCAACACAGCCACCATCATCATCATTCTTACACCTGTTAACTGAATGTTGGTGCGCTGGCATTAAGCTCCACTCTCTCTGTGTGTCTGTCCTACACTCAAACACACAAATCCAAACATTGCTGAAAGCGGGTCACAGGGTGTCAGCATGCAAGCTGCCATGTTAGCACTGGAGAGGCCTGGGAATCCTACCACATGCAGGCTGGACGCGGACAGCACATGGACAGACGTCAGGTGGGCTGCCACTCTGCAGACTAACAGACAAATCAAAGTGCTCTCTGTGGAGAATAACGACTGTGCACTGTTGGTTCACGTTAAGGACTTGATATCAGCGCTGCTGGTCAACTTGACTAAAGACATCAGGCCTGTGAGGTAGACTTCTATAGCACACATCATGATGTACGCACATACTGACACTTGTGTACAAATCATACCATAATAGTAGACTCACATAAACTTTATTTTTAAGGAAAAATTCTTCATCAAAAACATTGTAACCTAGAATGATATATATGGTGTACAACCCACAAAACTGGTAACACTATAATATCAGCCATTATTAATAAAGGGTAAGTTTATAGTTCACTAAACTTAAGTTGATACTGATTTGACTGTTAACAATGATATTCTTTATAAATCATTTATGAAGCAATTGTTTATTGTAAAGGTACAACTGATGCTTATAATACTTTGTATATGGTTAATAAAAACTGTGTAGTTCATCTATAAACATTATATTGTTTTTTATGAATCTTTACAGCTGCTTAAAAAATGTCTATAATGT
>CAEMYA010000341.1:1470448-1518420 GCA_903131615.1 Diplodus sargus | reverse complement strand
GCCTCTCTTCCTTCATCTGCTCCAGCCTCTCCTTCTCTACCTCCTCCTGCCTCTCTTCCTCTACCTTCTCTGGCCTCTCCTTCTCTACCTCCTCCTGTCTTCCTCTACCTTCTCTGGCCTCTCCTCCTCCATCTCCTCCTGTCTTCCTCTACCTTCTCTGACCTCTCCTTCTCTACCTCCTCCTGCCTCTCTTCCTCTACCTTCTCTAGCCTCTCCTGCTCCATCTCCTCCAGCCTCTCTGCTGTCTGTCACCTTACAAAAATATATTGATGTTTGACATATGAACAGATACATTAGGGATAAAATGATTATAGAGCTTGTTGGTACAGTTATTGCCTGAGCAAAAAGGCTTTTACTAAATATTAATATTACTTAATATGAATTAATTACATTTTATAATTAGAAAATCATTTTTTTTGTATTTCCACCACAAAGTGTCTTCATTTGTGTTTTTAAACCATTGCTCACTTCTAAACAAATACATGAAAATAAGAATAAAAAATAAAAAATGTATCTCTTTGGCATTAAATATTCTCTTTTATTCAATATCTGTATTGTTGAGCCGCTACTTATACACCCTTGAAGTAACTTACACTTTGACTCCAAAAGAAGTCTCTTATATCCAGTTTTCTTTTCTTTGACATCCTTCAAATCCTATACAGCACATACACACACACACGTGTACACACACACAAACAGACACAAACACAAATGTGAATGACACCACTGATATTAAAATCCGTCTAGCTGACGTGACCCAGGAAGAACAAATGCCGAACATGTTGACAACTTACACTCGCAGTTACAGATAACATGCACTGCCTCTCGTCCGGTCCAACTAGCAGGTTGCATGTAGCTTTTACAAGCAGAAGGAGTGACAGCGGGGACAGCCAATCACATGTAAGCTAGCGAGAAACCGGCAGCCGATCAGGGAGCGATATTTAGGTTAGAGGCGGGACTTCTAACAGAGACTGACATTTAACCCTTTGTGTGCCATAATCATTGACTAAACACTATAGACAGCGGTTGTATCGATAGTGACTACACAGTAGAGGCTGAATATTGTTAGGGACGTGTCCCTGGTGTCCCTACCCAATTCTATGCCCTTGGTTTTTGCAACTTCTGAATGTTCCCAGAAGAAGTGGGACCATTATCATAACAGTTAGTTGTAATAATGGCCCAAATGCCAAGGACCATTCAAACATAGCTCAAAAAGGACTTGGAGGCAGCATGTGTCATCACAGAGAAAACAATAGGCAGTGCACTCCACTGAATGGAGTTAGAACCTGGAAATTCTTGAGAAAAATCTGTTGAAATCCACTTGGATGATGGAGATGATTGTGAGTGGACCTTCCTGCAGGTCAAACATACATCAAAGAAGAGCCAGAGGAAGAAAATAAAGCCACTGAAATGGCCACCAGACAACTCCAAAAGAACATTTGTGGAAGGAGCTGAAGATCATGCTTTTTTAGTTGTTGTTTTTTTCCTTTCTTTTTTTAAAGGGGGAACTATTTAAAGTTTCACTAAATCAGCTTTTGCAGCTCAATAATCTCCCATTTATAAACATTGTATATTAGTTTAGATATTTCATGTTGTTTGTGCTGTAATGGCCATTGACTCACTTCTCCTCAAGCTTCTGTACTGCTGCTACTTTTAAAGAGCTAAATCGTGTGTGCTTAATCAAATAAGAGGCATAAATCTACACAAAGATCTCTATCCGCATGGCAAATGAACATAGAAACAATAGGCACAGATGAAAGAATGTATCAACATGGCAATAGCTGTTTTATTCAAATACAATGCGTGGAGCCGAATGAGTACAGATAAGACTGTGCTGACTCATCACATAGCAATGTCCACTGTCATTTAAAAATCAGACTGAGCAGTGACCTGTTATCCAAACCGAAAGTGCATATAATGTGACCATGTAACCACATCTACAGACACACTAGAGGGGGCAATAATAGCCAATTATAGGATTTCCATGCCTACCAAATCCCAATCTTTCTCCAAATCCTGAAAGTGCTCTGCATGTGATTATGATCTAGGTGAAACAGAGGTTCTAGAGGCAAAAGGGTAATCACATGCTATCATTGTACTTGGAGAACAAGGGACAAACAACACATTTCCAGTAGATATACAGTACTGGGGGCCATTGATAACCTCAGGATGACAGCTTTCACTGAAGGGCTCATTGCTGAGGGGGTCCAGATGAGTAGCCACTAAACAAGTTTATGAAGTGAGAGAGGTCATCTTAAGATCGGCCTCTTCCTGAATGATTGTGTTTCTAACACATCCTCAGAGATCCACTGTCCACTACAACATAAACATTTCTTACCAACAATGGCTTCATTCCTGTGGGGGTGGAGGAGCATGTCCCCCTCGCTGTTATTGTTTCAGGTTGCTTTTCTTGCTAAAATCTCTCTGCATGTTGTCCTTTAATGTTCTAGTGATACTGGGGCAATTGCTTTGACTTTCCTTTGCCCTGGAGTTTGCCTATCATGTTACTTTTATATAAAATTTTATCTATTGTTATTTTTGTTTTAACTCATTTAGTCCCCACAGATGCTAGAATTAACTTGATTTTCATTGACATTGGCAGTCATTGTGTTGCACCACTTCTGAACGAACCCACTGTGAGGCCATTTTAAGTGTAAGTTTGCATAAATTCACAATTCTAATTTCAATTTTAAACACTCTTTTTTTTTAAAAAAATCTTCACCATAGCTGTTAAACTACAGTGTTAGCGTTAATTCCATCCCATCCGGTGTTCCAGCTCAAACCCACAAAGATGATGTAAGTAACGTTTTTCCAAATCAATTTGGGATATCTGAGCTTCCAAAGACTTAGATTACACCAGCTGTTTTTATTTCATTACGTTTTTTTGTTTCGCTTTGTTTTGCTGTGAAGCTTCAGGAAGATTTCACCTGACTTTTCATCCACACAGGGGTGAGTGGATAATGACTGAATAAACATTTTTGGGTGAACTTATCATTTGATATTTGTGTTTGAAGGTTTACAGTAGCAAACACTTCAAATTGGACATCCATGAAATGAAGAAAAAGAAAAGTGCTTCTAGTGTGCTGCTCTGATGTCTCAGTACAACACTTAATTAAAAACTGCATTTATCCAACAATGTACACACACACACACACACACACACACACACACACACACACACACAAAGATAGATAGAATATTGTGCAGTATGCAAATAAATGCTTACATTTCCCCAAAAGACGAGCTCTGTTACACAGAGGCATTAATCACTCACATCCTCCCAGAATATTAATCCCATCATGATGAGGTTTAACATAATTTCATGGATGCTGCACTTAGTGCCATCACTGGTGTGTGTGATTGAAAAGACAGCAACTTCTAGTTTGAAGGTTAGATTCCTCCTAATCATCTGTTAAATGTTGCTGTTGTGAAGATAACTGATTAAATATTTCAAAAAATATGCCGCTAAAGGATAATGGCATCTAATTTAAAAAGCAACAACAAAACAAATTTAAAAGATCAGAGACTGACATCAGAGAGAAATACAATTCTGAATACATTTTATAAATGCATAGTTTTCCTAACACATGAAGAAAATGAAGAGCCAAATACTGGATCCATCTGTCTCTTTTGTGGTGCTGGGGTCCCTCTGGAGGACAATCTGTTTAATCCTGCAGTGAGTTATTTACTCCTCAGTGCATTACCGCCATCATGTGGTTACAGGGGAGAACATGTTCAGATTTAAGATGCATGCTGACGTTTGCATCTCGTTTCAGCACTCTTAACCATCTCTATACTGACATTCAGACAATTGCATTTTAGTAGTACAATAAGGAGAACTTTCTCATTCCAGCAACTGACCCCTAACATATCATTTGAAAAAGAGCAAATTTACCACATAATCCATCTGAAAGACTAGTGTCGACCTTTTATCTACCGCCAATGGAAGTTTCCGCTTTAGTTGTGGGAATATCAAAATATTGTTGCTTCCTGCCAACACTTCAGGGCGTCATGATAATTAAAGCTTTTGGGGGGCTGTTGTGGGGAGGATTTTGAATTTCTTAACTGCAAAATAAAATGAAACATTAATTATAAAATGTCATAAAAAACAATATGATTATTCTGGCATTCGGCAAATTTCAATAATTGTGGTTATCCTAACTGATCAAAAACAGGAAGAGTTTAGTCTGATTTAATGTCAGACAATGAGAAAAAAAAGGTTATGTACACTTCTGGTTTCAACTGTATAGAGCATGTTTCAAACAAATCCAAAGGCAATCCAAAGTGCTCTACAAGTGATTGAAAAAGAAAAAAACATGGTATAAAAACAGGTTTAGAGACTAATGAACACCAACTGCAATAAGAATGAAAAGTTAAAATAATAAAAGAATAAAAGATAGAACAAGCGAAATAAAATATTGCATGCAAGAAATGTATTTAAAAAGTTTCTTATAATCATAAGACACTACGTTCAAGCCAGACTATACAGATGGGTTTTTAGTTCACAATCAGTATTTCCAGCTCCTCTCAGATTCTCTGACAGGCTGCTCCTGCGGCTCGGGGCCTGATGGCTGGAAGCAGCATCACCAAATGGTTCTGTTTTGCTTTGTGGAACCGCTAAGAGAGAAGAGGTGGATGATCTGAGGGGCCCATAAATTAAAAGCATTTGTGTGATCTAGTCTGGTGGGAGGCCACGTAGTGCCTTATAAAGAAATAAAGTAACTTCAATATCAATAGGAAAACTAAAAGGCAACCAGTGTAAAGACTTTAGAATAGGTGTAATGTGCGTTGTCCTTCTGGTCTTGTCAGCACTCTTGCAGCAGAATTTTGAATTAATCGTAGCCGATTTATTGTCTTTTTAAATAAAAAAATGCTTTTTGTGATTTTGTGTTTGCATATATGTGCCTTAAGATTAAAGTCTGGGTCAAAGATCACTCCAAGATGTATCACTTCTTGGCCTGGTTTACGCCTTGTTCATTTAGTTTGGAGGCCAGTTTCTCTCTCTGAGGCTTGGAACCAATGACTAATACTTCTTTTTTGTCCTGGTTGAGCTTGCAAAGGTTCTGTAACACCCAGACCTTAATATCTAAAATACAGTGAGTCAATTAGACATTTATTATAGATGCTTCACTGTTTTTTGTGGCTATTAAATTCTAAATCCTCTACAACAGCACACAGAGGCTGCAGTTATCACAGTAACCTAAAGCATCGACATGAGCTAACAATATTTTGATATTCCTACAACTAAAAATATACTTGAACTTTGTAGTGACATTGGTGGTAAAGATATTACAAATAAATACAAGCCAGATTGTGTACATTTCATGGTAGTCTGGTCATGAGATTATGACATATCATGTGTTGGAGTTGAGGTTGTTAGACTGAGGGGACAGTAGAGAATATGGAAATGAAGTTAGTCAATCAAATAGAAATGTCAGTTTCCACATCTTGAAATGTCAGACAATGCATTAAAATAAAAAATGCCTGCTGTGCTTTTTCAAATAAATGGAAGCTTCATACATACACCCGGCTTTTCCATCCATTTACTGTCCAATTAATTGTACTCAAAATATAATCTTGTTGGTTGGTTGTCCTGTGGGATTACAGACAGCCCATATTTCATTATGTGTCATGCTTCTGTCTATCAATTATTAATCAGAGAAGAAGCATAAAGATGGCATAGACATGTTGAAACAGGACTAACCAGCAACCAGATGACTGTAAGGAACTCTCTAGATAAACTGCCCGAAAATCCCTAACAAGTAACCCTTATAAGACAACTTGGTCAGAAAACTGAACAGTGGACTGTTTGGAGCTCTGACTGTTCCACCTAGGTGTTGAGGACCGACTCTGAGAGCAGGGAGAATCCTGAAGGACATGTCCAAAGCAAATCTGAGGACAAACTGTTGGTACCTTATTTTGGCAGCATGTGGGACTGACCAGGCACGTGCACACATAGGGCCCAAGGGGTGCCTGAGCCCCTGCCCTTTTCGCCTCCTATTATAAAGTGCCCTTTTGTGTGTGTTTTTAATGAATAAATAAATTACTGTTGTGCAAA
Source organism: Diplodus sargus (assembly GCA_903131615.1). Classification (NCBI taxonomy): domain Eukaryota; kingdom Metazoa; phylum Chordata; class Actinopteri; order Spariformes; family Sparidae; genus Diplodus; species Diplodus sargus. The sequence continues at coordinate 1,512,362 of CAEMYA010000341.1, read as the reverse complement.
GCGATGTCAAGAAAATGGAGGTATAAAATCGCCACGGTTATCTACTGTACGCATTTCCTTGTAATACGGTGTTGTGTGTGTGTTGAGCCCAAAGCCGCTTCTCTGTCCGCTGTGGCTCTGCTCTGTCTCTCACAGAGGAGAGAGAGAGCGAGCAAGAGAGAGAGAGTAAGAGAGAGAGAGAGAAGCTGCTGCCTCATCAGAACTCCACCAGCACATAGATGAGACGTGACAGTGGAGCAACTTGAACCTTTGTGAGTTATAAATCATTAACATAACTTTCTTGTGGGGGCTAACAAGTCCCCTTCCACTTATTCCACATGCTTAAATATGAGTCATATTTCAGAAAAGTGCTAAAGCTAACTGCTTGTTAACGAGAGTTGAATAATATAATATGTGACTTTACTGTTGTAAACATTGCTGTTCCTACTAACAGTCACAGTAGTCATTTCTTGGTTTTGTCATTTTTAGATGTGTAGTAATATTTCTAGTTTGCACTTGCCCTCCAATAAATAGCCTTGTAATAAACCAGTTTTTTATTGCTTTTTAAGAACTGCAGCTGAATTGCATGTCTTCCAAACTTCAGTATTATGATAATGTGAATAAACTGGTGTTGACAATAATTTGTTGACACAAAAGAAATAGCAACTGCACATTCACACCTACCCAGGATACACAGCTAAGCAGTTAGCTTTTTATAATTACTTTGTTTATTAATTCTAAATTAATCTACATATTATGTTATTAATGCCTGAACATTTTTTTGGCGGGCACACGTACTGCCCTTTTCTGACTTTGAGCCCCTGCCCCTCTGTAATCATGTGCACGTCCCTGAGACTGACTGACCAATAGACAGTGCCATCTTTAGAAAAAAGAGTAAAGATTGAATGGCTCTATTCCTTATATTTGATACAATTATTTAACATCCATAACATCTTTTGATAAATATCTTGTAGACATGTTCTCATATTCAAAACATTAGCTACTATGTTGATCACTGTGTATAGGTTCTTGTGCTTGTGATATATGAACATACATACAGTATGACTACTTAGTTTTAGATACTGATGAAGTAAATGTTTTGAATGCAAAATGAGTGCCTTGTCTTTTTTCAAGATATAATGGTACACTGTAAAAAAATATGAGGCAGAATTGAACATTTTTGTAGCTGCTTTCTTCTTTAGTATGGGACAGCTTGTTACTGCACGAAACAGATTCTGCAGATTATTTAAAAGCCCAATTATATCTAATAACATTTTAAAAATAAATTATTTATCCGACCCTTTTGATGTGTTTGATGTGTTTGAAGGTGCTTTTTTTGCCATATGTAAAGCAGGTTGGACAGTTCTATACAAATACAGCTGCCCCTCCATGATGATTCTATCCACTTGATGTCTCCAGGAATTATCTTCTCTCTTTTCCACCTTGGAAACTAATCTAATCCATGCAAACCATGTGTTGTAAATATATGGAAGAGGATTGAATCCACAGAAAAGAAAAAGAAAGTTTTTTTTCCCCTCAACATTCTGATTTAAAAGTTAGATTTCGGACTGTCATCTCTGAATTCTGATAAAGAAAAATCTGAATTCTGAGGGGAAAAACAATATAAGAAGCCTGACCTTAATCTCCCCCTCCACTTCCAGTGATACAAATAGGTACAGACATCTGTCATGGTAGAAGAGTTGATAGTTAATTTTATTATGGGTTTATCAATAGTTATGGACATATAATCATCTCTTTACAATACAACATAAGATCAGAAGAGCATGACAGACCACTTCAACAGAATCTCATAGTTTTAAAAAAATCAATAAATAAGGGCGTAAATAAACCAAATACATGTTTTCAACTGAGATATAGATTCATAAGTACTAATATTGTGTCTGCATGCGTCATGAAACATCCTCAACTATTTTCTGTACAAACACAGGAGATCTGTCGCATGTATGAGCTGAGAGTTCATATACAGAATGATTCTATGAGGCTACTAGACCGTACTGAGGAAAGGCCTGACATAGAAAACAAGGGACTCAGGAAGCACTTTATAGAGACCTCACACACCCACAGTGCATTTTCAGTTATGGTCATATATACATATGAAACGCATACAAACTTGATAACAAATACACTCTCGCACACACACACACATTTGAGTAACAGACAACCACGTCTGGGAGACCCTGATTTTATAGACTATGTTTCCCCTCTCTTCCTGAGGAAAAGAAAGCACACAAAGCTAGCTCAAGCATACCATTGGTTGAAATTACAGCAGCATTACATCCAAGGCGGTTCTATGGAAGTCCAGGACTGCCAACTTTAATAAATGTTAAATCATTAAAAAAATTCAATTGTATTTTCCATTAGTGCGTTTATTATGTATGACTACATTTAAAGCTCAATTTAAAAATTGTGTTTAAGTTTCATGTAATAAAATCTCTAATCAGTACCAGAATGTTTTGATAATTCTATTGATGAATAATTGTCAGGAATACCAGGAGCAGCTGATAACAACTGTAAAAATGGACTTAATGTTTTCAAATTAATATATATATATATATATATATATATATATATATATATATATATATATATATATATATATACAATTTGGCCCTTTGGCTAATTACCATAAGAAAATACTTTTTTTTATTTCATTTTCTAAATGAAATGACTTTTTTCTTCTGTGAAAAGTTGTATCTCATTACAATTTGCAGAACGAGCTAAATTTAGGTAAGTGCACTCAAATTCAGTCTGTCTGAGGTGCTCTTTGGAAAGGTGTTTAAGAATGTGAAAAACACAACTAGACTCAAAAAATCAGAAAACCTGCCTTTGCCGAAGGCTTAATGCTGAAACATTTCAGATCCTGTTTTTAATATTTGATGTGGCCACGTTGTGACAATAAAGACATTAGTCAAAAGAGTGTGCCTATTTTTATATAGCTCATTCTTAAACATTTTCTAATTGTAAATTATTGTTTACAATTTCCTTTTTCTAATTTTGGTGGCACAGTTATAGCCAATTTGGAAACATAACGTCCATTTTCCATCACATTTTATTTAATTTTCATTAGAATTGTGCAATTTTTCGAGTGATCTGTGAAATCACCTGTCAAAGGAGTTTTTTTTGGGGGTGGGGGCAATCATTTTATATATTCACATATTAATTTAATTAATAACACATTCACAAATGAACATTTACATGAAAAAAATGTCAGTTTGATAAAAAAAAATGTTTCAGCATTGGCAACCCTGATCCTCCATAGTTTTTAGTCACATTTGTCTATTTTGACACCACAGATGTAAAGTTTGGCCATTAACTGGCAACCATTTTGTATCTGAGACAAGGAAGCCAGGTGTTCTACTCTAGTGAGAGTCATCGTGTCTGAATGTTTTCATTTTATACGATTCAAGATCCTGATATAGAGACTTAAGATTGCCTATGTGCTTATCTTCCTGTTTCCCCTGGTTCTCATTCGTGTTATGTTGTTTCCGCTCAACTGTTCCTCCCAAACACACAGACAGTAAGCTTGCTACTGTAACACTAAAAAAATGATTCAATAAATTGTAAATGTAAAAACAAAACTTTCAGCATCTGTATGGCCCTTTCCTCTTGATAAGAAGGGTGCTTCACATTGAATATGGCTCACTGTCATTGTCACTGTCATCATCATTTAAACACAGAGGTAATCTGCTCCTGTACAAAATTACATGCCCTCCCCATACACACACACGCATAACTAATCTTTACAAAAGAAGAAAATAAATACAGAATACTTTCATCAACAACACATCATCATCATCATCATCATCATCATCATCATATTAGAATAGTCTACAGAATCCTGTAAATTCTACTCTTGATTTCCAGAGTCTTGCTCTGGAGAAATGAATGGCAGTTATATAAGAGGTCATCACAATAAATGTCGTCATAAGTAGTAGTAGTAGTATTATAGTATAAATGGTATTATCACAGATAAACAACATTTAGTGGCTCAAAGAAAATCATCTTGGCCGCAAAGATGTTTTCTTTGACATCGTTGAAACCGGGTGTGGAGTTGAAATATGGAATATGAATTCCAGATGGATTTGTAATGTCTTCTTATGGTACTTTATTACTCTGGTCAGAGAGTCCATTAAAGTGTAGCAGTAACTGACAGCAGTTTCTCATCTGTACTGCACGTTGATTCACCTCTGTGACCAAAGCCAGTCCTTGGTTGGTGTGTTTACTGTATGAACATACAGATAGTGATAATTCCAAGCTAAATGCAGGTACGTTTGGTGTGCTTTTTAATTGCTTCTTGTTTGTTTCTTTGCTTGATCTGTGAGTTTTTTCTTCTTCTTTGGATTAAAGGGGTACTCCAGCTATTTAGTTTTTCATTTGCATAAAAGTGGGGGGACAAATTTAAAAAATCTAAATCTAAATCTGGAGTCGCCGAGGCTGAGATAACCTGACTATAGACTATGGATCCTACATTTCCCATAATTTGCAACTTGTGAGACTCATACTGCCTGGCAAACACACACATCTTTCGAACTCTACATCACCAGTTAGTTACAAAGGCTTTTTTTGTAACTTGTAGTCTTTGAGCTCAAACTGAGAAAACCCTGATGAAATCACTGTGACATCCTTCAAAGACACAGAAGACATTGCACTATGGTTTTTCATAGGATGAGTGATAACCAATACTATGAGCAAACTGACTTTCATGTTTAAAGTCACTGGGGTGCTTCTTAAAAGTGGCAGTAGCAGACATTACAGCTGGATTTCACTTAAAAAGATGAAGATTTCAGGATATGATTTATAATTGTGTTGGACTTATAATGCTCAGAAATTAAACTACGCTAATATTCATTGTAAGAATGATATTCAAATACCATAATGAGTGCAATCATGATCATTTGAAGCGGTAGAGGCATATATTACAACACTTTCTTATTCCCAACTCATCAAATATAGCAGCTTGGTCATCGGCCATGTACTATGATGCTCTTGCTACCCTACTCTAGTGTCAGTCTTGGACGTCAAGTAAGCAACACAGCATAATATACTGCATCTGGTTGGACTTTCAAAATATTGCTTGCTAACAAGCAGTTCACTTATCATGACCTTACTATGACTTATATACTTTTATCAACATCACAGTTTGGTTAGGTTTAGGGTTAAAATAACTGTGTTCCGTCTCGTAATTAACAGTAATGGAAGTGACGTAACTACATGTCTTACATAACGTAAGTTACATCAATTACGAATGCTAAATAACTTATTTACCAAAAAACTAATCAGTCTTGACTCTAAGTCACAAGTGGCACTAGAGGGGTAACTACACTGTCAGACCGAAATGTGTGAGGCCATTAACCATGCTGCTCCAACTTAACGCACTGGGGGTGAGAACAGGCTGTACATTACAGGTCTGTCTGGTCAGGAAGTTAAATATCATATTTTGGAGAAATATATTGAGCAGTGGTATCTTTGCTTGCATAGTATTCAAGAAATTATTTTTCTTTTCAGAGATTTATGCAGAGGAGACAAAAGTCAATAATGTTGTGTAAAAATGTACATACCAGATACCTGAATCAAGAAACGCACTGTTTTTTTTTATCTACTGTGGACTGCTGAACGCATGTCTTTAAAACAAAAACAAAAAGCAAAGATATATTTTAGTTTTGTAACTTTAACCAAAACAAGACTATTTCAAATTGTATTTCTGTCATCCAGCCACAGTGTCTATTCAGGTGACTAATGCACAAGATTGATGGCGATGGAAAGTTTTGTCATCCAGTCCAGACAAACAATGTGATTCATGAAAATGACACACTCACAGACAAAAACTTAATTATCAATTGCTACTTAATTCCAATGATAAACCTCTCATTTTTGGAGGTCAGTAAGCCTTTACTTTATGGAACTGTGCAATGGTTTCCATTATTTCAATTCTTTCATACACAGTAACAAAGATAAGCTTTAGCAAAAAAAATAAAAAAAATAATGATAAAATAAAAATAATTTAAAAAAACAACATTTGCCCTTGACAGCAACTCCTTAAGGGTATAGTCAAAGTGAGTTCAAAGACACCAGTTATGGCAAACTCTCCTGACCTCTGATGAGGATACTGCATTCAGATACAGATTCCAAAAATGAAGGAAGCCATCATTTTAGCTCAGCAGATTCTTCATATTTCATGGTTCGCATTTGTGTTGGTGAGCGCGCTTGTTACTAATGGTGAACCTGTGCCACTGCCTGCAATGACAATGTTTGCTGCGACCAGGCCTTCAGTCAATAGAATACAGTTACCTCTCATTAACATTTGGAACAGAATGTTTTACTCAAACCTGCCTCCTGCAGCGAAAACCATTACATCAGTGTAAAAACGTTTGAAATATTATACAGCAGATAAAAATGTCAGGCTGTTTCAGACATCATCACTCCAACTTTACTGTAAAGTTTTAAAAACTGGTCAAAAGATGCACTGTAGTCTGTTGTGTAATTGGTAATACTGAAACAATACTTCTGAAAATCATTCAGTCTGCCATTTTGTTCAGAAACCTTTGAATTAACCCCAGGTCCCTTTATGCTCTTGTTTGTCATCTACTGGATTACTACTTATGGCTAGATTTATAGCCCTTTTTGTCTGATGGCTTTATAACAACAAGAGACATACAGCTTTGATATTTATTTTTTGCCAGAAGATCATATCTGTCTTATTAGCAGTTTCAAATTACAATCTTTTTAAATCTGAAAGCATGGAGGACTGATACTGCCCAAATAAAAAAATAAATGTCTCAATTAACAAGTTAGATTATTATTATATTAAATGCACCACAAATATTACTAACACTAAATGTAGGGATTGCTTCATTTACAAAAGCCATAAATTGATATTTCTTTTTCAATTTGCTGCTATATTTATTGACCTATTTCTTAAATTCCGTATTTGTTTATTTTCCCATTTGTTTAAAAAAACATTAATAACAAAATAATGCTAATAAAGTAAAAAAGAAATCAATAAACAAGTAAATTAATACAGAATTATAATGTCACATGTCTAATTAATGCCTTCATTTATTTCTGATATAATCTTTGGTGCATTTATTGGCATAAAATGTATTTATTGGGCCATTTATTCATTTTAAGTCTCAGGCAGTTTCAGTCCTTCATAGACAAGGCTTGTCTTGTTATCTATGTGTTTATCCAATGAAAAAACACTGCATTTAAGCATTGTTAAAATAAAAATATTTCCATCAAACAACTAGAGGAGCTACTTCAGAGATGCCATGAGATATCTCATTCCATCCAATTAATCATTGGGTCTTGTGTTATATAATACATCTTTGAGCATTAATTTAAAAGTCACTATCTGAACAAAGTATTGCATAAGTGTAAATGAACCCTGTAAAAGACAAATCATCTTGATATCCAAGAGGGAGAAGGGACGTTAGGATCAAAACAAAGAGTAGAACCAGTGTGTGACCTATGCACAGTCGGTGATCATCCAAACGCCCAAAGCAGATCATTTCCCAGCATGATAGGTATTGTTTCCCCAATAACAGTGTCTCTGACAGTATCAACACTTAATAATTCACTTGATGGCTTTCTGTGTGACACAAGCAGGGTAAAATTCTGTTTATTTATAAATGTAATTTTTGTAGTTTTGGTCATTGAAAACTGAATTGTTAAATTAAAAACAGAGCATAAGCCATCAGACAGTTTTAAAACAGATCTCCATTTTGATTCTGAACAAGAATAGAAAACACTGTTAAAAGCTGTCTGATGGCTCCTGTTTGTGCCCCTTAAGAGTTCTTGTGAGCCAATAATAGAGCTGTGAAACATAAAAGTGATCATAATAACAATGATCAGGGGGGGCTCATATGTTCAATAAAGAGCTGATGTAGTGCGGATATGGACAGGAGGACGAAAGATAAACAGTGATCATGGCATTCTCTTCTTCGGAGGGAAGAGAGAAACACTGTTTTTATATTGACAGCCTGCAGTGTTCATACAGCCACAAGACCTGAAAGAATTACCTGTGAGTGCTGATGTGTGCAGTACACTTATGTGAGGGTTTTCATATGACACAGGGTAATGATTGTGTGCCTACTACTGTGTGTGTGTGTGTGTGTGTGTGTGTGTGTGTGTGGGTGTGGGTGGGTGGGTGTGTGCGTGTGTATGTAAGGTTGTCCTTCACTCTTGTACATGTACATGTTTGTGTAATATTACAAGACCCACAGACAAAACCTTCCGCATCTACAAAAAGTCAAACCTGAAAACAATCCTCCACCTCTCTGCAGCATATCATCATGTAAACTGTTGTGGACTCTTGGGTGCACGAAACATCTTGACACCAGAGGCCTGCTGGATGACATCTACTCTACTGCCAGTATTCAAAGCTAGCTTATGTGACCATGTCTAATGTCGAAGTGCTTCTAACTGTTCCATGCTGTTCATCATAGTTTTCTCCTTAGTGCATCCCACTGCCCCCCAGATCTTGTATTCAGACACACATAGATGATCCAACAAGGACCTTCTTTTAAGCATACCGATGCCATAAAGGGGTAATTTGTAAGAAATAGCCAGAAACTGAAGGTAGTTAAAAAATCTATAGGGGAGAGCATAACCGCTCACTATCTTCTTTGCCGTTGCTATATTTTGGCTGTAGCGACTAGCTGCTCTTAGAAAGTAGCTCAGTTAGCCATGGAGCTAAGTGGCCCTATAAGCTGGAGTCTGACATAATACTATTGGATAGTGAACCTAAAAATAGCCTATTAAGTCCTATAAGAAATGCTTGCCAATAACGCTTTGAACTTCTGAGTTTACTTTGTGGTTATGCGGCTCACTCAATATGCGCAGTAGTGTTTCTCCCGCTCAGGCCATAGATCTTACAGATTATTTTGTTTACTTATTAGAATAAGTAGCAAACTCATCGCTCGCCTACATCTCCCAGCTGAAACTACGGGGGCTATCAGACTGGCACCTATTGTGGTACAAAAAGGTATTAGGAGGCAGGAGAGGATTGGGCTAGCTGGTCAGCATGCTAACCTCAGCAGACATCCCTGCAGACATCTCCTCAGTAGACATAACTGTACATAGATGTTTTTGACATAACATCTACATTGCTGTTCCACACTCACACTTTTTAATATATGAAACATAAATTCTGTCCATATCTTACAAATTGCCCCTTAAACACTAACCAGTGCAGTCAATCTCTAACATTAACCAAGTAGGAGACAACAAGGTTGCTGCTTTAACTCTTCTGATCATGATCATGAGCATGCTCAGACTCAAGTTCTGAGAAAATATGGAATCTAATGTGGCTGAAGCTAGATCACCTGGGTTCTGTTTCAACTCCAGTAGGGGCTGATTTTGTTTAATGATGGGTCCACATGTTATGAAGAACACTGTAGCAGCACTGAGGGTGTGGCTTTGCAAAATGTGATAATTGCCCTCAACTATTAGAATGTATTCCAATGCAGCACTTCAACAATACAGATAAGTTGCTTGTGTATAAATCTTGGGTCTACACTATAAAATTTTGGTGGATCGAAGATTTGGACAGCTCTGACAGGTTATGGTCAATTGATTCAGTCGTTCAGTCATTTTCAGACAAGACCTACTTTGTAGAAATTTACAGCCTGACATGCTTTTATTCTGTGCTGCTTTGTGTACAGTGGTGCAACTATATCTAAAACAAAAGTGCAAGGAGTCAAGTCACAAGATGTGCATATCCAAATAATGCATCTAATTCAGTTACACCCCTACTGTGCGTTGGTTTGGACAACCATACATTTCTTTGTTGTGTTGTGTTTAGTGTAGTACTGCTTGTCAGCCCTGTGTGTGCCCCTGGTAATGTCCTCATAACCGTGTCTGAGCCTCAGGTATGTAGATCTCAATGCTGTCAGCGCTCTCCGTGGCTGAGTTTTGTCGTACGGATGCAGCTCTTTTGGCAGCCATCAGGCGCTTCCTGGCCTCCTGCCGCTGTTTCTCTGAGCTCTCCAGTGAACGATCTCTGGCCAGAGGCGGGTGGTGGTGGGGGCCCTTGGGTGGCTTTTTTGGCACTGGAGGTGGAAGACGCCTCTCCTGGTGGGAGAGGACGGTGGGGGGAGGGAGGGGAGAACATTTCAGGAAAAAGACAAACCTGTGTGTGTGTGTGTGTGTGTATATGTGTGCATATGTCTGTGATGCCCATTGGTACTGCCACCTTTAATGCAGCAGATGGTAACATACAATAACCATCATTAATAAATGGTAAATACAAAGTTGATTAAACTTTAGTTAATAGTTATTTGACTGAAACTATGCAATGCTTTATACACCATTTCTAAATACATTGCTTATTGGTTGCAACCGATGTTTTAAAAAACATTTTCAACAGCTGATAATTAGTTTGGAAAGCATTTCATAGTAAACTACAGTCTCATCATTTATTACTGATGGTTATTACAAAGTGTTACCCAGTTAGCTTTTGCTTCAATGTATGCCTGTGCACTTCTACATGACCATGAATACTCTAAGTAAAGAAGAGATAAGCGGAATTTGACATTCTGGATGATAATTATTTGATCATCTTCCATGATTTCCTAACATACTGAATCACACACTGTTTCAGTGATACTGCAGCTACTTCACATGCTCCTATTTTGGAAACTTTCCCCACAAGTGTTGATTGATACATTTGTTTTTCTACAGGATTGTTTCCATTTTCTCTGCTGAACAACATCAGTGTATGCTAATATGCAATCCACTGTACATTACTGACCTTAAACAATCTGAAGCTTTCAAATGCTTCGATAACTTTTTTTATCACTGTTTTGACATATTTGGTTTTATTTTCCTTCCAATCTGTTTGTTTCAGTGTTAATGTATGTCTCTCTGATTGTATCTCCCCTGCTCTGTGTGAACTGCTCCATGCTGAAAAATGTATTTGTGGAGAAGAAACATTCTCTATCTTTACACTGGTGGCTACAACACACACACAACAAAAAGCCACACATATTAAGGCGGCTGCAGGCGTCAGAAAGAAGGAAGGAAGGAAGGAAGGAAGGAAGGACGGCCAGAAGGAAGCATGGAGTGATGGATGGAAAGACAGACATGATGGATCCATGGAGGCCCAGAGATGTCAAGGCCCTGTGGTGTTGTTGGCATTGCAGTTATGCTGATTGATGCGTGGCTTTTTGCAAGCGCCTTCACTGTCAACACAAAAAAAAAGCACAAGAAAGAACAAAGACAACAATGAGAGCAAATGAGGAGGCCAGCAGAGTCAGTATTCAGAATGATGCAAAGCCACAACAGATACTGCCAAAAGACACCAGGCAGAAGACATCTGAAAGAGATTGACAGATACACTTAAAGATATACAGAAGCAAGAGTATCTGTAACACCATAGAGACCAAGCCAGACAAGCATGCACAAACTCTGCCATGAGAGGAGGTGATAATGTAAGCTTTTTGCTTCCTTCATGGTCATGTGGTTATAAATTTAGTGTGTCCATTTTTGTTTCCTTACAACATTATTCACCACCATTTAAAGGCTGTGTCAGGAAACTGCGCACAGATTGGATCTGTCAGAATGACTGCTGTCACTATTGCATGTCAAACAAGGACGACTTCCTTCCAGTAACAGCAGGTGCAACTACAATCTAATTATTAGCTAATAAAGAGTGCAAAGGACATGTGTTGAAGTTAAACAATTGTTCTTATGGAGAAAACATATTTTATATGAATTCTTCAACGACAACATGGTCTGTAAAGGCCCCCACACATTACCTTATAATACCAGTCTTAAGTTCATGTAAAGCCACACTGTGTCAGATGGTGCATTCCAATTTTTGCCCTATCCATCATACGTCACCAGCTGTCATCAATGGCATTTATGTAAACAGATGTGACCAGGCATTTTCAGTTGTGATGATTTCTCTTGAGTTACCATGGCAACCTTGGTATTATTACAATGCCATTTGCCATTTTTCCAACACATTCTCATACCTAAACAACTGAGTAGGTAGAGTGTCAGAAAGTATTCCTGCGTAACAGTGACAAACATACTGAACCTTCAGTCACAGATTGGTAAGCTTTAGGCAACAAAAACTACTTGTTTTTGCTTTTGGAAAACATTGCAGTTTGGGTTAAATTGGGTTGTTATCTTTGTAACTTACCTACAGTGTCCCTACATTACTTATTAAGTAATTTGCATTACATTATGTATATGACTTGACTTCACTACATTAGTAAGTTAAAAGGACTCACCGTTGACATATGGTTTCACACTGGACCCGAAAAGTGGTCTTTTGTATCAAAGTCTTTCCAAACCGTCCTGAATGTCCATCTCCGGCCTCCTCCCTTACAGACTTTTCACTCATTAGACCATCTCTCCTCACTTCCACCTTTCCAGCTGTAATAATTACTACAGCTGCTGGAGGTCACCCCACAACATCCAACGTAAATAAATCCTTAAAATGTATCCGATGGAGATGCTAAGGCATGGACACAAGTCTAATTCACTGACAACTTCACACTATTAATCAAGTCATCAAGTAAAAAAAGTACACTGCTTGAATACTGAGCCACTACAAGTGCTTTAAAGACTAACATTAGCAACTCATGCTCCGACCCTTCCAGTCTGCACTTATATTAAAGGAGTGTTACCAAGTGCAGCAATTTTACTGCTGGACTTTACTTGCATTTCAGGTGACAAATACCACCAAGAGGGGGAAATGCGACTTTTAAAAAGGTACAAATGCGGGACTGTTTTGCATAAATCAGCAATAACAATGTAACAATAGCTAGCTAGCTAGCTATGTGCGCGAAAAGCAGAGGGTAAAAGGCTAATTGGTCAAGGCAATGGCAAATTTAATCTCAATTTGTGTCAGACTATGATTAGAGGCGTGTCAAACTGGTCACCAATCATCAACAATTGCCAAATGACTTGCTTAATCCAGCTAAATTACTCTTTGAAAATACAGCAAAAAGCCAGCTATGGACATCAAGCTGGCATATAGAAACCAGTGTGGTATCAACATGAACTGTACAGGATATGTCTTTGGCTGATTATAATATTGCATAGTTATTCTGTCATGGTATGATGTATTCTGATTGTATTAGATGTGGGAGGGCATTTACAAAACTATTTGTTACAACTGATTCTTAACATGTGGTAAGAATCAGTGTTTCTTTTCACTTTTGAAGTAATTTCATTAGCTGTATCTTATCTTTTTTCAAAGTTTCAAGTCACTCATGGCATCATGATTGTTCCCACCCTAGTGGTGGAAGATATTGCCTGAACACCATCACACATGTCATTAGGGTGGGACCTATATAATATATCAGTACCTGTCTCTGAGTATGGTTGTTGATCTGAAAGAAAGCCTGAGGACCAGAAATACCATCAGATTAAAAACAGAAAGGCACACAGATTTTGCAACTCTCTGATCTGCTTACTGGTTGTAGCAGCAATCAAAGCACAAAACTTAATCCTAATTTTGTGACACTTTATTGCTAGAAAATGTTGGGTCAGGAAAAATACATTCTTGTTGAGCTGGCATCGTTCCCCAAAATCGAGTATCCTCTGGCCTAAGTTCCTTTCAGATCATGGTCAAGCAGTCAGACATGCATCATACTGGATGCTTGTGTTTGTACCTTTCTCTCAGGTGGATCCAAGGGTCTCCAGTTGTTGGCTCTGAGCTGGTGAAGCTCATCAAATTTGAGGCTTATGTTCTCGATTGAAAGCTGAAGCATATCCCAGAATCCAGCCAGGTCTGAAGAAACAGGTCGAGGGTGGGCGTTGGGGTTCTATTACAGTAGAGACAGTTGGAGAAAGAAAAAAAGCCAGGTAGCAGAAAAATGAATGAAATTAGTTGTATATATTCAGTCTTCTTCAGCTTTGTTTGGAAAGCAGCTACAAACATGTTAACAAAATAATATAGAATATGAAACATAATATGTATATTTAATTGCTGGTGTATCAAAAGTGAGACATTTTGTTAGTTTTGTCTTAGCCCCCTGAAGGGTATATTTCATATTGCTACTCAGTATGTTTGCATGTCTTCAGATGGCTAAAGAGCTTTTCACCCAATATGCAACTGGGGAAACTGTTGTAGTTATCTTCAGTGAATGCAGACCTGATACACCAGTACCCTCTGGGGGTCATGAATATCTGTAACAAATTCCATCCAACCATCCAGCAGTTATGGAGATATGACAGTCCAGGCTGACCTACCGACAGTCCAACAAAGCTATCAGCTAGCATGGCTGAGATATTTAGAAAGATTAAGTGCCCCCTTGCCCCTCAGTACAGAGTCAATGAAATCTTTTATGTCTTCATGAAATGGGACTACTGTTCAGGACCCTCATACGTCATCAGTTGTTGATTGTGCTTATGATGCGACAAGACATTTCTAAAATGCCATCTTCTGCTGTGGTGATTTCCCTTGTTTTACTATGCCAATCAAATAAATAATCAAATTAAAAAAGAGCACTGCTTCATTACCTGGCAACTAGTGGTGCTTTATAAGCTATATTATCAACCCATACTCCTTACCTGCCATTCTGCACTAATAATAGAGGAGCTATTTGTAATTTCCAGCCACCTGTTTCATTTATTTCTATGCAAATTCATTCATTCATTCAAGTTGTTAAAATGGTACAGACAGAAATCATTTCTACTGTATTTATTTATCCATATTTTCACTATCCCTCAGTTGCATTATCACATTCTTTTGTTACAAATAAGTGTGAAATAAAACTCCTTGAGGTATACTTTCATATACATTTCTGTGAACAGTTCATTCTGTTGGTGTAACAAACACAGGTCTGTGTAAGCATACTGAACAACCACTGCCACCCACAATTTGATCAAAGCTGCCAGTGGTAGGGGCGAGGGTGTAGTAGGATTGGGCCTTTGTGTTTGATATCTAGAGGGTCAAAAAACTGATTATCAAAAATATAAGTAGGCATCTGGTAAAAATAAATGAGTGAGGGTGTTCCAGACTCACCAGATTCTCCTCACACAGCTCCCTGAACTGTTGGAACTTCTGGGATATCAGGAGCTGAGCACTTCCTATAGCACTCCTCATCTTTCCAAGGACTGTAAGCACAGACACAGACAATCTGTTCTTGAAAAAGTGCACACAACTGTTACAGCACATTTTCTTTTCCTGCTTACCAAGAACACAACATCTAAATATTGTGTTGATGTATAATCCATGATCGATGGGTGGTCTTGGTGCATGATTTGTGTTTAACACATGACAACATAATTGTTTGGTAACTGACAAAAGGTTTAGTGCCACACTGAACCATTTTGTCCTCAAGAGCTTTTCTGAAGAGCCCAGGAACCTCATGTTTTCAGGCTCTACATCAGTGTAGATATACAGTTGGCTTGAATTCTTCTCACACAAAACAGAATTCTGACAAAAGGAGTCAGAACTTGAATACATTTTTCATAGTGGCCCTTATCCTCTTTCGCAGAAGTTGATTTTAAGTGATGCAGCAGCTAAAGACACAACACATTTTAGTAGGACTTATAATTTTAGATGTGTAGAGGTAATTAAATGATACCTTTCCTACATCGCAACACACATCCGTAGAACCTACACATGACGAATACACACACACACAAATACATACTATCTTCAGGCAGGGTATTCTCCCGCTGGTCGAGCTCCATCTGTCGACACCATCCCTCCAGTCGGTCAGTCTCTGCCTGTAGAAGCTTCAGAAACCAGCGTCCATCTCTCTGACACACTGACCGCTGCACCACCTGCCATTCAAACAATTGGATGTTCACAACATGTAGGGACACACCTGCAGAGGTAGTCTGTTTGTTCACCACAATGACAAAGGCAATTATGTGAGAAAAAAAACTTAAACATCATATATGCCTTAAAAGTGAATGCTACGTTACCTGCAGTGATTGATGTTATATCAATTCACAAGATCAAAATTCCTACAATTAAGTTTTATAATATTTTATTTAAACAATACAATTATGTACATTGGTAAGAATCCTGGATTTTTATTACAGTATACGCTTATGTACACTCTAAATCAGCTGTAAAACCAGATATATATCTATAATTCTTTTCTACCATTGACCTTAACCAATTTTTTTCAATAATTTCTTTCTCTCATCAACATGTCTGTTAGACTCAATCCCAACTAAAAAAGCTTTACCTTTACTTTGCAACTCTATATTCTACATGATCAATCTGTCCCCATTAAAAGGACATGTACCACAGTCCTTTAAAGTACCTTCAATTAAACCGCTTCTTAAAAGCCTACACTTGATCCAGAGGTTTTACTGGGGGGGGCTGTTTTCTGGGTGAAAGTTCACTGAAGTATCTGTTGGGAAGGTATGTGTTGGCTTTGTCGAGTGCATTAAGTGCGGCGCTTGTTGCATTATTCATTAAGATTTCTGTAGTTCAAACAACTCGCAATTGTAGTTGAGAACGTCAGTTATAACAGCCCATGTATTAAAGGAGTCATCACCTGGTTTTTTACATATCCAGTCCCCCTTGGATCGCTTTGGATCAATTCTTAAAACTTATTAGAAAAAAACTAAAATAAAAAAAAATCAAACATAGAGCTTGTTCTGACACTTTTTCATACCGCGACTTTCTCACGCAAGATTATGCGCGAGGTTTTGACTGGTCCGGATGTGCATTGTATTAATATGTAATGAGGCGCGCGTTGATTGGCCGCAGGAAGGACAGAGCCGGAAAGAGAAATAGGCAGAATCGGCTTGCTCACTCAGAAAGTCTGGCTGAGGACGGCTGTGAGCTGATGCTTATGTGAGCTTATGCAAGTAGCCTCCTGTGGTAACGTCACCACAGGAGCAGAGTCAAAATCTCGTGCTTTAGGAATGCGCACGCTCGTGTGCTATTCCTGTTCGGAAAAAGAGCCAAAGCGAAAAAACTGAGCCACTTTCAAACTCCAGCTTTTCAGGCAAGTTTCAACTGAGGTCCAACACCAATATGCATGTTTTAACAAGAGAAATTACGATTTCCGGGTGACTCCTTTAAAAAAATGTCGGGTTTAAATCGGTCTCGGGCTCATAATTGCAGTATTACACATTACAGTAATGTGTCGGGCCGGGCCGGGCTCCGACACAATGTGCACGGGCTCGGGTCGGGCTTGATTTTTTGGGCCCGATCTAAGCTCTACTCGGGTCCAGCCGCGACTTCACTGAGGTTCTCCCAGTGTTAGTAGCAGAAGGATGGTCAGCTCACCTCCCAGAGCCTCGCTGAATCGCTGGAAACTGATTTAGGGACCGTCATTAAATTACTTAGCATGAATATATTAAGACAAAATAATTGTTTTTTCAATATCTTCCATGTCATGGGGCCCAGTGACTCCAAACCAGCAGCAGATTGTGTTAGTAAACTGGACAAATGAGACACAGCTATGTTTATTGTACTTTAGTACTTATTCTATTTTGTATGAATATTAATATGCAGAAATTATGATTTATCTTCTCAATAGCTTCCATGTCATGTGACCGACTGACTTTTGAAACAGATTCTGTTTCCATAAAATCTATAATAATTAAGAAAATAATGGTAAAAAAAAGTTCTCTAATGCTCAAGAGGTTAACATATTGTCAAGCAGCAATGTCAACTTCTACACTATTTTGTCTCATGTCTTAGATTCTGATTCTGAAATTCTGAAAACGTCATTTAAAAAAATAAAATAAAATTTAAATCTCACCAGCAGTCACCATTTAGGGGGTTATTTTCAAAAATGTTCTTCCGGGGGGGGGCATGCCCCCTAGTGTTGCTAGGTTACCAAAACAATCTAGGGGAAACACTGTATGTTCTAAGAATTTTGGACGTGTGAGGCAAACAATTTCTTTCTTAGCTGAAGCCGACAACGGAACAAAATAAATATTATATTTTATTTTTAGTATATTTTCCTGCTTTTTTGTCCTTTGCCAATCACGCCTATGACTAAGCATGATAGCCATGTTCATCATAATTTGTTGCTTTTAAGTGGCTAGGAATATGATTAAAAGCATGTAGACATTTATAAAATGGTAGTCAAATCAGACCCCCACTTTTTTGTGTGCCCCCCACTTTTCAAACGATGTTACGTCCTTGCTGAATCCCATCACATAATCACCACCATTGGATGAATTACTGCAAAATGGAATTAAATGTTATAAGCAAAAGTGCGATCATAATTTATTTCATCATTAGGCAATTTGATGACATAGTAAGATCAAGGAAAATCCCAAAAGAAGAAGCCAACTTTCTCAAGATAAGTTATTTATTTTTAGGTTTGATTGAGTTGTTGATGTCAGAAACTTGTCCAGAAAGTTTGAAACTATGCAATACTGTAGTTTATGGCTATTAAACTGCAGAACAAACCCAATGAACAGGCTCAGTATGTATCACACAAAGACAGACTGTATACCGAGAAGCCAGCATGGTACAAATACCAATGAAACCACGTATTAACGATGAATGAGTAATATAACATCTTTGAATCTTTTTATGAATGCAATAAATATTAACACATTCACATGAAAGAAGTTTAAAGGAAATGAAAATAAACTTTAGAAAAATCTAAAGTCAAAATACATTTATAAAGTGGGTTTTTCAGCTCTGAACATATATTTTGCGAGATCTGTGGCACTCAATGGACCAAATAGCTTTTTGATGTGATAGAACTATTTCAATACTACACTGAATCCACATTTTGGTAAATTGACAGATTCTATTATTCTAGTAAAAAATAAAAACAATGATTATTGATTAGAAATAAAAAATGAAAATAATTTGATGACTATAACCATTCAGCAATGACTATTTACATCACAACTATTCAAATTAAAACATGTTGCCAAGTTTCCTTTGGGTCTCTCGGACTTGTCAATCCAGTGAAAAATGAGCAGTTGTTGAGGTTTAGAATACATACAGAAATATAGCTCTGATGGCCAAACAAGTCTGTGATTATATGTGTTTGCCTCTGTGTCCACTCCACAAGAAGAAAAAATGTCTCTATGAATGTACAAAACAATAAAGCAATATTCATTCTTTTGATTTTGATGAAGAATTAATTTCTGTTAATTCCTCAGTCATGTTTATATATAAATCAAAGATAACACCCACTATTGATATACTGGTCACAGGTTGTTTTTTTTCATAATGCTGTGATAATGATGAGAATAAGCTACATTTCTAACAGAAAATAGAACCCTGAAAACACATTTTGAATGAACTCTCTAAGGAGCCAGTGTGAATGCAGATAGAAGCACACACAGCAGAAGCAATACATGAGCATAAAGTGTGAAAGCTGTGAGAGAAAGTTTAATGACTGAGAGCCAAGGTAGATACTTGAATCTGACAGAGACCAACCGAGATTATTTTGTCATCATTTAGTGTGATCCATTATTAATCTTTTTCATAATTTGATTACTCAATTACAGTAAAAATTGAATCTGAAAATAATGAGTGGTCATTAGAAGTTAACAGATCCTGGAGCAACATCTGAACACCTGTCTTTATTTTTGAATTCCTTTTTAAGTATTTTTTGGGCCTTTTGGCTTCATTGATAGGACAGCTGAGGACTTGGACAGGAAACAGGATGAGAGAGGGGAGTGACACGCTGCAAAGGGCCCAAGGCTGGAAGTTGAACCCGGGTTCGCTGCAGCGAGGACAAAGCCTCTGTACATGGGACGCCTGCTCTACCCACTGAGCTAAACTAAGCCCCTGTTAACCACAGACCTAATTTTGGGCATCTGACAAAAGCACATTTAGAAAATCCATTGACTTGAGATTTTGCTAAATGCTAACTTGTTTCCAGATTTCTCATTCTTGCAGCACTCTGTAGCAGCTCAGTGCACCGTCTTTGTGAGTATTGATTGTAAGTATTGAAACCACTGGAGCTGCTTTTTCATGTTGCTTTAGGGACTATTCACGCAGAGACTAGTCACTCCAGGTGCGGTCACTTTGAAAAGCCCTCCGAAAGGCTTGTTTTGAAAAAAACAGCATTGAGCGCCTGTGTATTGTGGCTGCATGTGCACCCAGCCATCATATGTAATAAATGGGAAACGAGGTGAAACTCCTATGTCTTGTGCAGTAGAGCTGAACATTTTTCAACCTTTAAAACCACTAGAATGATGTGACATGCAGCGTAACTTCTTTGTAACTTCAGCTTTTTGTTTGCACTTGTGCTCCACAGTACACTTTTCACATTTTACTTGAAGTATTGAAATTTGTTTAGCCTCATATCATCATTTAATGATGATTGTTACGACCCCAGAGGCCATAAATGTTTCTATTTGTCTGTTTTTTTAAATATCCCTCTTTTAGCTGTGTGAGTGAGAGTTTGTGTGTGATTGGTTGCAGGTGTGTCTGTGACTGTAGGGTGCCCTGTGGAGCATTGGCTGCTTTCTTGGAGCCAAAAGTTTAAAGGCTGGCTCCTCCCAGTTCCTGCGGACTCTAATCCATTGACCCAGACTGCCAGCATGCATGATTGTGGAAAATGTGTTTGTTTTGAATAAAACTATGTTAAAAACGCTCGCTGCTGGTGGTGTTTGGAGAACAGGAAGAGGGGAGTCTCACACTCTTGTTGCACCAGGGTTTCCCCTAGGCCCTGGTCGTAACAATGATTAATTGTGATATTAAAAAGAAATTGCTATGGCTTTGATTGTAAATGACCCACATATTGTAAGAATTGGGTTGATTGAGTTGAAAGAGGCTTAAAAGGCTCCATAGAGCTTTCACATTAAACAGTGTTGTAACTTCCACTTGTAACATCAGAATATTCATTAATGCAGCTTTAACAAGAACTTAGCATTATGAAAAAGTAGAAACTGAGTGGTGTTAATAAGTGAGTATTTCTGGCATGATGACTGTATTTGTAGGAAATGAACGCTGTTGACAGTCTTCAGACCTGTCAATGAATCAGCTCCCACATACCTCCAAAATAGAAGAGCTGTTGAAGTTGACATCAAGTGGGTCATCTGATACACTGTCAATCCAGGGGTCTGGAGGGGGGAGGATGGACGGGTCAAAGCCTACATCCTCATATTCATCAGAGGCACAGGCGTGGTAGTGGTTCCCTGAGCCCTGGATGCTGACGGTGGAGGTGGTAGCATCGCGAGAATATTGCCGAGAGAGGGCACCAGATGACAGGACTTCCATGTCAGTGTCCGGGGAGTCTAGAGGGGTGTCCAGCATGTCCGGCATGTCCAGATCTGCCTGAAAGGATTAATATATAATTCTCAATAATTGACTGAATGAGCAGATGATTTTTTGAAAAGTTTACATCGCCTCCTAATTAGGGTGTTTTCACACCTGCCTTGTTTAGTTCGGTTGAATTGAATCCTGGAGCGTTTACTCCCTTGGTGTAGTTCGTCTGGGAAGGTGTGAACACATCAATTGCACTCGGGTGCGGACTAAAACAACCGGACCGAGACCTTGCTGAAGATCTGTGGACTGTGACCAGTGATCACAGAGGATATTTTTTTGCTTTAGATCAGCTTGTTTCCAGCTTTATCGATTATCATTATTTTTTATCATATATTATGAAGTGTTAAGTTACTTTTAATAGTTCATTTTCGTGTTCTGATTTTTCTCTATTAAAATGTTGTGTAAATATATGAAATAGCCTAATTACAGTTTACTATGTGCAATGATACGAATATTGATGAATGTATAATTAATTTTGTGAAAATGTATATTTTGGTGTTATATCGTTTATTTAAAAAATATCATGACACAATGAATGCATTCATCACTCAATTTGGGTATTTAGCTACATGAGAGAATATAGAGTGAGTATTATCTAGCGGTCCAAATGACTGCTTACGGCCGTTCTAGTAGTGTTTGAGTTCCGGCCCCTCTGAAGTCCAAATGACACTTTGGTCCAATCAGAAACATATAATTTGACCGAATCCAACTCTAGGGTTGTGGAAAGCGTACTGTTGAGCTTTAACTGTAGATTATTAAGATTAATTGGATCAGGACTGAACGAACCCACCACAGTGGCTGGTAAGCTGATTCAGTTCCCACCAGCACACAAATTCACCTGTATTTAGCAGGTGGCGGGTGCTAATTTCTATCCCTCACACAGCACACAAGTAACGGTACTGCTGGGTACTCTTTTCGTGGTTCTTGGTGCTTTGGCAATATTGTTGTTGTGGCATTCATGCCAATAAAGCAAATTTGAATTGAACTGAACTGAATTAATAAACCTTTCGATTCTTGCATATAGACTGATAGGTGTTGTGTTTACAAATGAGCAATGAATCCAGATTTCTTCAGATTGTTATTGCCAATGGTAATTTACATCTAAATGTCAGCCAATGTTTCCCCCTGTCAACCACAACATGTTTCCTCTGTCAATAAACTCTATTCAGTGCTGTCAGTTAACAGGTGTTTATGCCAACGCCAACGTTACCAAACTAATTTCTAAACTACAGCTTATCATTTGAATGTTGACTAGGGCCTATAGCCTATATTAAAGCTGAGATTGTGTTAATTCTGAAATGCATAAAAACCCAAAACAGGCCAAAATTCATTTTCTTCGTGTAAGACCACGTCTAGGAATGGGCTGATGTTATGTTACTCGTTGCAAAAAAAGTCCATGTACTCTAACAAATTACTTTACTTACTCCTAATCACTTGCTGCACTCTTAAAGCCAATATAGAATGCATTTAAAGCTTCACTGATTAGAAGTATATTAACATCTTAATCTTACTCTGATGATGCTCATCATCTCATCTCAATAAGCCCATTATCTGTCGCCGGTACTTCAAGTGCGCCCGTGGAGAGGCTCTTTAGCCTTGGCAATCTTGTGCTCACCACAAAAAGCAACAGGTAGTGTGATCAAAAATTTGAGGGACTCCTCTACATGATTTATAACCACTGCTAAATCTGATTATTCTTCTATATGGCCATTGTTTGGTAAGGGAGCAACTTGAGCATGTACAGCCCCTCACATACATCTCCTATGCTATTTAAATGTGTTTTCTTTGCTTTAAGTCTGTCATCACCTTATACTATGAGAAAGGATAATCAAAAAATCTTGTGTATGTCCTTCTTATAAGGATAGAGATTTGTGCTGATATGTAGACATATGAAAGGTTTAATGATATTATTAACTGGAAATGAATGTGCCAATGTCTCTCAGGCGACGAGTAACGCAAAAGTAATGTAACATGCAGTGTAAGGAATTACTTTCTCTAGGCATTGGCAAAAATTTGATCAGTAATACTTGACAACTCTGTGATCTCTCAGAGATTGACAGCCAATAATCTTGTTGTTATTTTGACAAATTTTCTGTGGCTTTTGTTTACATGTAGAGTCCAAACGTTGCCCCCTTACTGACCACAGCTTCATGAACTTTGTTTGCACTCGTTACAAGGAAAATGTTTCCACCTCTGGGTTCAGTCATTAATATAATGGGACCCTCACAGTGGTTAACTCTCAAAAATAAGAAGACTTGGAAAACACTTAAGTGCCTTGGAAGAGGCAATGATTTGAGCTGAGTCATTTGATAACAACACAGCAGCGGTGGAAGCTTACCTGTACAGCTGCTGTCACACTGTTGGAGCGCTGGAACCGACGATACCTGAAGGGGAAGACTAACAGTAAATACTTAACACCAAGATTTTTTTTCTTTGCTTCCACACAATTTCAAGATGAGAATTGACGGATTTGTTAGTAGCACGCTCATATTTCAGTGATGCTGGCCGTCTCCAAGTCTCTGGTTGGGGACCTCTGAACATCCTAACCTTTTTAACTACTTAAGCAGTTTATTGTATATAGTACTTTATTGTTTCTATATTTGCCCTTGTATTTTGATTGTATTTGTGCCTCTACGAATCATTCAGTCCGCATATGAATTGAGTGAGAGCTGTGTCCCTTCCTCGGCACAAAGTCAAACACACTTTCCGTTGCTGCGGGATCATCCAGTTATCCTTTGTTACTGCATTTGTTTGTGATTTGCATGGATAGGGTCTTGAGGTGCACCATGAGTACTGCTCCCACTAGGTTGGGAGTAAGTTGTAACCATATTAGGTCAAATATTTCAAGGTCTTGCTCACAAGTGAGGGTACAACAGAGCATGAGTTTGAAAGGCAGGTTGGTGCAATATCAACAGGTGTTGATGCTGATGATGTACTGGACCACTGTGGTGAAAGGAGAGCTGAGCGTAAAGACGCAGCTCTTCATTTAGCAATCTACATTCCAACACTCACCAATGGTCCTGAGTTTTGAGTAGTGACTGAAAAAACAAGTGGATAAGTGGATACAAGCGGCTTGACATCTTGCTGCCTTTTATTGGAGGTTTTCTAGGCCAAGAAGTAAGAGAGATAAAACAAGCTGGAAACACTATGTATCTCATTTGGCTTGTGGATTTCTTCAGATCTCCGAGTAGGAGCAGGAAGATGTTGTTGAGAAGAGGGACATTTAGACTACATTGTTTAGCATGCAGCAACAAGGCTACTGAAGAACAGGTTAACAGTGAAGTGCAGACACATTGATGTCTTTCACTGCATCTATTTATTAGTGGGCAAAGTCTTGCATGGATGAAACGCGCTTCGATACAAATGGTCCTACAGCAGAACACGAGGGTCAACATTCAAACTGAACGCCCATTCACTGCAAGAATGGAAATACTTTAGATGTGCTACAGTAGCTACAATCACAGATATGTGTTTTTCTTGCTTGCTCTGAAACCGAATGTCCAACCTTGTTTGTGTGTTCTATATATCAAATGCTAAAGTATATACAGTGTTAAAGGTCACAAAAGAAAAAGAAAAGATGACAAAGACACAAGTATGCCTCACCCTCTGTCATCCTCCACTTGCACCCCTACAGAGGTGAACTTGGATGGGTCCTCTGGATCCGGAATCTCCTCTGGTCCATCCACCTACAAGAGAGAGTATAAATCTGTTATAATTATGACAAATAATAAAATCAAAGTATGGAATGTCAAAAACTGTGTTTGGCTTCTTTTTGTCTTAAGTAGAAATGCGAGTGCCAATTGCAACTACATGATTAAATCTATCATATACATCATATGAAGGGTAGCTGATTGGATTGATTTGCATCGATCATATAGTCGAAGGATCATACTAGCCACAAGTGCACTTCTTTGGGGGGCCAAGAGTTTAGTCACATTCTCACCACACCTTTTTATACTTTTTAGGAGCCTGACTCTGTACCTCTCTTCTTCTGGTCTTCTTTGAGCCCATTACTCGCCTCAGGTTTACATTGAAGACTACTATTTCGCTAAGTGTTGGACCAAGTACCAGGATCCATCTGGTCCATTTCCTGGTTCATTGGGACTCATCAATGATCAATGATATTAATTTCACGGTCAGTGGTTATCATTTTGGAGGATTGAGTTTTTCGATGATGAGTCATGTGAACACCAGGTCTTGCTTTTTCAAAGTATTCCTGATTTGGGGAGGGAATAGTGACTTGTAAGTAGAAGTGAATAAGCAGGAACATATACACATGTCTAAAGCTGGGCTCATGCTATAGGACAGTGAAATTGGATTCCCTTATTCAAATAAAGAGAATCTTCACAGATCTTCACAGTCTTGTCTTTAATCTCAAACCTGCACACACTGCAAGACGTAAAAACACACTACAGGATATTATTGAAATTGCCATTTCTCTAATGTGATCTCAAATGTGAACAAATGGACAATTTGCTATGGTAACGTTAAAAGTTTTCAGTGAGAAAAAACGAAAAGAATAAGAAACGAGTCTGGATGATAAAATGGTCATTCTAAAACTGACAATATGGGCTGTCAGTGAGAACAGGAGGTGCTGTTGGTTTTGTCATCTGTCAACAGTAGTATGCTAGCTAACATTAGTCTGAATATGAAGGATATCTCTCTCACTGGTTACTGTGAGAGTACTGACATGATGACAATCACAGCCACCCAGATTTTGAATCCTCAATATCAAACACGTTTGATAGTTATTGGCAAGCAACAGGCGCGTCGTTAGACCTGGGCATTCGGGGTTAGAGCCCTGGATGTTTTGGGAATAGCCCTGGATCGCTGTGCCTTGAAAAAAAAAAAATCAAATATAATTGCCTAACGGTGAAAGGTTTTTATGTGGTTGCATGTCGGGTGAATTGAATCAGTTTACCAGGTTAATTCTAGTCAGATCTGATCCAATTAATCTCAATGATCAATAGCTTGGTTAAGGTATAACAGCACGCTTTACACGACCCTAGAGTTAGATCGGGTCAAATTATATGTTTCTGATTGGACCAAATGTTGAACCAATGTTGAATTCCGGGGGATCTGTTGTGTGACAGCGGAGAGTCAGCAGCTGGATTTTGCTCCCACGGTCAGTAGTATTAGTAGGTGTAGGCAAACAAACAAACAACAACCACCCCGACCATTATTCATTGTATTAGTACACTTATGGGAAGTTATTACAATAAAGATTTTCACGTCCCCACAAATAAATCATTGTAAACGTAGTTATTACATGTGTAGCATGGAAGCAGGAAATAGCATGCTACGTATGTAGTAGGCAGCGGGTCTTACGTTTGTGGAAAATGTATTACATTTGTGAGTTTATTACATTAAATGCTGCAGATTTTTTTATTGCGTTTGTGAGTTTATTGACGATGTTAAATGAAGATGTTTATCTCTTAATATCCTACAAAGCCTCCTGTAGGCCTAATGCAGATAGACAATGAAGCCAAGAAATTATAATACTCAAACTATGTTGAAATTGTATCTTTAAACAGCCCAATTTTCAAAATGTTCGAAATTTCCCCGACCCCGTTAAAAAAAGATATGCCCAGTGATGCCGGTATATCTGACCACTTTTTCAGTAACAAGTAATCTAACACGTCAATATTTACAATCCAGTAATCAGATTAAAGTTACTTATCATTATTTTTGTAATTTTCCTTAGTAAAAATATTTATTTCTGCTTTCTTCTTGTCTCGGGGAGTGATGTCACGTGTGCCACAAGTCACGTTTTCAGCACGAGCACAACTCACGTGTAATACCACGCAATGACACAAACACAGACAACAATGGAGGGAGGAGAGAGATGCACGTTTTCTAGCTTGAAATACAGTCATTATTTTGAGTTCCTGTCAGCTAAGATGAGAATTTTAAGGTTTGTTGTACACTCTGTGCTGGTGACAAAGTACTATCAAGCTTTGAAGGAGTTTAAAGGAGTCATCAGTAATCAGTAATCAGATGAATTTTTCAAGGTAACTGAGGCAACACTGTGCGGGGCTAAAGCCCTGGATGTTTTGCACTCCTAGCAACACCCCTGGTAAGCAATATTAGACTCTGATATCTGGAGCACTTCGGAGGGTTAAGACTAGATCTGTACCCTGCTCACATTACCAGATAATCTGGTTGGACCTTCGGACCGACCAAGTTCTCTGCCCAGATTTCTTATCTGACAGTTGGCAGAAGCAAATTGGGAATAAAAGTAAATTAAACTGTAAAAGAAACTCATCGTTTCTTCTGTTTCTCTTGATCTCCACTGCTGTCTCATAATTACCTGGATGCCTATGGAGAGACATTTGCCCTTCCTGAGTGCTTCTTTCCTGTAATCATCCCGGTGGTCTTCAACAACTGGCCTCCTTGTCAAAATTGGGGTAGGGGTGCTGACTGTCATGGTGCTGTTACTGACATGTTGGCTGGCAGGCCCATGGACCTACACAGGTCCAAACATTAAGTCCATTATGATTACATATTCAGAAAAATGATAAAACGTGTATATAAATAGAAATATTTTGGGTGACACAAAGCAAATGTTGATCTGTCCATTGACAATACACTTCACAATTAAAAAAAGGATTAAGAAAAGCATTAACCTGTGCATTAGCAGCCTCTATGGCAGCTGTCAGTGCCTTCATGCTGTCAATGCTTTCTGTTGAGTTACTGAGCCCTGATTGGATGGTCATGTCACCTCTCGGTCCTTCCTCTTCCATGTATGCATCCTGGTCAGTTTCAGAAATGGAACATTGCTTTCAAGACAAAATCGTATTATTTGCTACATAGCAGTGTATTAAACTCTGTGAGAATGAATTGTACTTTGAGAACTGGAAACTTTACATTCATAAGAGAGAGGATTTTTTTAAGAGCTAGCTTTCTTTGTTTTTTAAGAGCTAGCTTGCCTCTCAGTAAATGAACGGCGCAACACAGGAGGGCCAACTCCTCGGGTCACGACTCTGCTGTCCACTTACATCTGAAGGAGAAAAATCATTCCTTTGAGGACAACAATGTGAACATCTTGTAATCCATCTATGTCAAACTGGAACGACCGTCTTTGAACAGTACGGACACTCCCACACAGAGTTTAAAGCCTGCAACTCTCCTCCAGTTAGTTGGGACTGAAGAAGCCCCTTGGATGAGAGTTGAAACATCGTAAAAAAATCAAAAACAGAAACACGTCTATTTGCCCACGATACAGCACTTAGAATTTTCTTGTCTTTGTATTTTTGGAAAAGGACACACATCTTGGAGCTGGTGTCTGAACCTCCAGCGCTAAGTTATAAGGGTAGTTTTGGCTTTATCCATTGGGTACATAATTTAACCAATACATGTCCTGATGATATAAAACTACATGAGGGGCAGATTAGTCTTTGTGCAGTACCTGTGCTGACTCTGTGCTGCTCTGTGCTGTGATCGAGATGTAGGGCTTGGAGGCTGTTGAGCAGGTGGAGGTCCGGGGTGGCACTGGTGGAGGAGTTTTCTTATATGTGGTGATGCAAGATGAAACTATAAAGAAAGAAAAAATAAGAGGGAGGACAAACAATGTTTTTAATAAAGATTTTTAAACCGTATGAGTTGAATTACCTGCTTATTGCAGCTGACTTCCTAAATCATTTCCATTCCAAATGACAAGGTCCATGTTTGATTCAATTTAATTTGACTGAATTTAATATTGATTTAGTTAGGAATGTTTCAGTTATAATGCCATTGCTGTTTCAATGAAATACATTTAGGGATATCTGATATTTTACATTTTAAATCCTTAGTGTGGTCTAGATCTGGTCCAATTGAAAAGTGTAATGAGAAAACTTTTGTAGAGAATTGCCATTATATACTTTATATAAAATTGACAACTTTATTAAACACAGTAGTGTTTTAAAAGGTTGATTCACAATTTTTCCTCTGGCTCAATTGAACTGCAGTTGGCTGTATTCCGTAGTGTGAAAAACCTCAAAGCCTTTGTTGCTTTCAAACTGCTTTGAATCTGTCCTTTGCCGGTCCATTGGTGGAGCTTTCACTAAGACTAACATTCATTTCTTTCTAATTCCATACTGCAGGGTAAACCAGATTCATTTCATCCATATCTGCATTCCTATTTAGCCGGTGGCTCCCTAAAATTCAAAAATAGACATGAAATGACATTTATTCATGCTTGTGTGTTCAGAAATAACATGCACCCTGAGGGGGGAATAAACCAGCTTGTTAGCTTTGCATCTAGCTGCTGATATTTATCTGAATATCAATGCCCAGCTAGGAAGAAACACATGGCCACATACAGCTTCAAGCTTCTCTGGCTCTCCCTAGCACACACATATTAACACATATTAGCTGTCACCACTGAAAAGAACAAATGTAAAAGCTCTCTGACTCTGAAACCAATTTTCATATGTAGTAAGCCAGTTCTCTACAGCACTGTGCACAGTACACTAAGAGGACCAAAGAGCTCAAAGTTTAAGCTTCATTTGTTTGTTATTATTAATTTATTCACGATTCAACAACACATGGTCAGACAAAATGTAAGCTGTGGTCCCATTAAGCTACACCCAAACAAAAAGT
Source organism: Diplodus sargus (assembly GCA_903131615.1). Lineage (NCBI taxonomy): Eukaryota > Metazoa > Chordata > Actinopteri > Spariformes > Sparidae > Diplodus > Diplodus sargus. The sequence goes on along the minus strand of CAEMYA010000341.1, from coordinate 1,482,598 downwards.
GTTGTTTGTGGTGGAGTGTTGAAGCATACCTGAGAACAACAACACAAAGAGGAAGCTATACCTGAAATTCAAGAGCAAACACTGTGTGTGTGTGTGTGTGTGTGTGTGTGTGTGTGTGTGTGTGTGTGTGTGTGTGTGTGTGTGTGTGTGTGTGTGTGTGTGTGTGTGTGAGAGAGAGAGAGAAGAGATCATTGTCAGGTAGACTTTCAAAAAGAAAGATACATTGATGCAGAACTACAGTCTGCAGAGTGGAGGACAGGCAAGTGAGACAGAAATGTTTTGAAGAAATTCTAAGCATATTTTTTGATATATTGAATCAACTGCTGCAGAGTCCCCCACTCACATCTAACACCAGACTATGAACTTTAACATTTTCCAAACAGAGGATTTTCAGAGGAACATTCATTTCAATGTATTACGGTCCTTTTCGCAATTTCAGGCTCCTAGTTTGCTGATGTCTCAGTAACTAACCAGCCAGCCAGCTAATTGTTTCTGCTGATCAGTACATGAAAGTCTGCAATTTAATGTATTGATGATGATGTCCCTGGCCCCTATCTTTGGCAAAGTAGGAATACATTGAACTCAACCATAAAAAAACTAAAGAGTCAATATAAATATTCAAACTGTAGCTGTGTGTCCGTACACCTGTGCTACCCCTTTAACTGAAGAGTTTGTACAGCACTCAGCCTCAGACCTCAAAATATCAACAATAATAAGGCGGTCTCAGCTGGGATTTTCAGCAGGGCTGTGAGCATGAGCAATATCCTGAAAATAACAACTTCAATAACAACATCCAGCATAGAATAATAAGACTGAGCTCAGTTCAGTGGTTGGTTGTAATTTATCCTGCAGTCATCAAAACGCATAAAACTACATAAACTTCTATATTTTCAAATTTAGGGCTTTTAAAGCTGATATAAACTATATTTTGCTGGATTGGAAATGTCACTGGCTACAGAATGCATCAATCATCTGGAGGCTGGCAAAATACAGAAGCTCGGGAGAGAGGAGAAAGATCAATTGTCTACATGATCACTCATTGGCTGTGGTAGGGTATAGATGCTCCTATATGCTCAAATGAGCTGTCAAACAGCTGCCATCTCAGGGGGTGCATCCAACTGAACCTAAATTGCATCCACATTTCTCTCACTTGCGCCTTTCCTTGTGTCTCAGTCCCTGCCGCTGAGGATTCATGGAGAGGCATGAGGAAACCGCGGGAGGAGACAGGAGACAGGAAATGTGTTGTAAGAGAAATGAGACATCCTTTTCTCTGCAGTTTCAAGTGAAGCGATGTTCGTTTCTGATGACGGCTGCAGCTGATCACAGCTGGATCAGCTGTCAGCCAGCTTTAACAGCTGTAGAGACGTCATAATCTATATATCCTTTCAGTTACAACACAGAGTCACTGAGAGATTTAAATAATCACATGAACTGATGTGCCACATGTGTAATTGCACAGAGTTCTATTAACAGACACTTAAAAGACACACTTTTATTGTTTCTTACAGTGCAGGTAGTATAATGTTTTCTTCATTAATAAACTTATTTTCATTAATGATCATTTTTGGGTACATAATGTTGCTGAACCTAGACCTGACCAACTGAATCAACCCCAGATCATAACACTGCGCCCACAGACTTGTATTTTAGGTACTAGGCATGATGGTCCATCCAGGGCCATTTCTGTCTTCTTGGGGGCCCTATGCAAGATGCTGTTTGGGGGCCCCTATTTTGTCAAATTACAATTCCTAACTCTTTTAGGTGATCCACAAAGATGCAACAATCTATCACATTTAAAGAGGAAAACAGGCTAGAGTTGTGAAAACCTCTCTCAACTTAAAATCAACATCTTAAGTTGACCCACCCAAGAAGTTGAACTCATAGAAAATGATAATACAAGGTAAACAATAGGGATGCTCTATAGGTCAATAAATTAAACTGCTGGTATCCTTCATTCAAACGGAGCATCTGTATACACATCAAACTTCTTATGGACTTTTTTGTCTAACTCGCTGGTGAATGGCAAAACAAACATACAAATATAAAACTTGTGGTGAGTGAGTTTAATCTGTTATCTGTCTTCACTCCGGTATGAAACTCCAGTCATGTTGTGATGTATACGCTCAGTCTGATCCCCTGCAGCATCCAAACAATAACTAAGGGTGTGTTTTGTCCAGTAAAAGACTTGTGTGAAGGCAGCTCTCATGATTCCTCTCTCATCGTTCCTCAGAGGTCGCTCCTCCCCTTTTGGAGCACAAGCCTGCAAGAGGGCGGATGGTGATGACGTGTGGTTCAAACGAGGAGCGAGAGAAATGACAAGTTAAAGAAATGAGATGCACCTAGCATATACTGCCGTCTGCTGTGAAATGAGCAGAGTCTTCTTTACCAATAAAAGCATGAATAACAATCAGTGAGCACAGATTTTGGCATTTTGTCACCATTGAATAGATAAAATACTGTCTTCAGGACTCAATATGTTTCTGAAATGGATCCAGTGGACATTCTGTTTTGACCCAGACACTTTAATGGTAAGTTGACCAAACTTTGTACTGGATATGATAAATTGTTAGTTACGTATGTACTTTTATCTTGAAACCACATTAATTTCACATGTGCAAAAATGTTCACAAGTTTCAACATGCCTCGCACAAGTGAAACACGTACTTTGCACATGGGAAACATTTGGTTTTGGAACATTTTCAAGGTATAATATCCTGCTGTACTGTGCTGTGCGTTGTTATTTTCGTGCTTTCAAAAGATGACTTCAGAAACTGAGCAGTAAAAACAGTAAAAGGCTAGCAGTAGCATCAGGAGCATGGGTGTTAGCGTGGCGTCATTAGGCCTATTTCATAATATTCTTAAGCCCCCCTAAATAATTTGGTGTTTTTATTATTTTATTTTATTCTTTACAAAAAAATGCCAACAAATTCAATACTAGGTGGCAAAAATAAATAATCATTTAACCTGTCATTATTCACTTAAATATGATCATAAATCTGTCAGTTTCCCTTCACTTCATAGTGTAAGGTAGAGAGAGCCCCTTCAGTGCGTCCTTATCCAATCCATTCCACTTGTTCGTATAGAGAACATCACTGTAAATCCAGTCCACGTTTTCTGCTTGCTTGCACACGACAGACAGGGGCAGCGCCAAGGAGGGGCTTGCCGGTGCTTCAGCTCCCCCTAGTAGTGGCATAGCACCCCCACAGCACCCCCCCGAAATCCAATAAAAATTAATTAAATATATTTTAAGACATCTCATGTGCTTTGTATCTAATTTCTGTCTGAAAATGTCCTTAATTAATTATTTTATAAAATGTATATTGATTTTAACGCGAGGTCAAAGGTGAAGTGTCAGGTGTCACGCATTTGCGTCGGCTACGTCATCATCGTATGACGATGAATGATGTTTGGCTATAGCTATAGCTCGATTTATCGGCTGCAAAATGAAGCGTTCCCTCATCCCGAATAAAAGAATTTGGACTAGCTCGCCAAAAAGTGTCCTCGGGGAGAACATATGTGCCCACAGATTACTGTGTGACTTCAAAATATTTGTTGTGAGCGAAAGTCATGGCATTCGCCTCCATGTTGATCTATTTGAACTGTTTGTAAAATGTTGTGCTTGCACACAATGTTCGCTCACATCGTGTGCATCTCCTGGGGGCTAAGGCTCCCCTGTCCTTAAAACCTAGTGACACCCCTGGGTGCTAGAGTCTCTCAGATTAAGATATTTGTACTGATCGTGAAAAGAAGACAGTCAACTGTAACAAATGAAGATCAGCTTAAGTTCAACGAGCCACTCATGCCTCTACTGTCAAACTTGAAACCACTCTCCTCTCTGCTGTCAGCTGTCGTTGGAGGCGTTCATGTAGCCTCCTCCACCACATCGTCCTCTAGCTCTTCATTAGCTAGGTTCTACTCAACAGATTCCCCCATCATCAGATCACCAGAATCTTTCCTCCTCCATCACCCCCACTACCAGAGTCTAGACTCCACCGGGTGGTTTCCTGTTCTACATACAGCTTTCATCAACTCCCATTACCTCATCACAATGGAGTCTAACTGCCAAAGACTTTCTCCTTCTCTTTTGCACACATGGCGATAAATCTTCATGTTCACTCAAAAATCTACGAGTCTCTTCTGACTGTCTGTGAACTGGACCATGCCTTCGAACGATTATATTCATGCAGTACTAAATTGTTTCCTCAAATCAATTGTATAATCTAGTCTTAATGTGAATTGTTCTTCAAGTTGTCAATATATCATAATTTGTAACAGGATTAGAGTGCTGTAATTACCAAGAACCCTTCTCTGTGGATACATCAAACTTGGCATTTCACATCTGTTGTCAGCCTCCTCCATCTTTCTGTAACTCTGAAACTTGAAAACAAACTTTGAGTGTTGGCTGTGAGGGTGCCTAAGGGCTAAACAAGAAATATGAGGATTATCCTCATAGAAGGTGGTTTTTAACCTTTAAAGTTACGGGGAGGAGAGAGTGGAGTCCCTCCCGTCTGTTACATCAGTCTTCCTCAGTGGCAAACCCTTTGCTTCTCTCTTTGCTTGTCTCCAGACAGAGCTGGCTTGTCGTAATTCAAGTGTTTCAGCAAAATATGCAGGTTGCTTTTGGACAGGGTCAGGGCAGCTCATCACTTGGTTTTTGATGCATCGGCAAAATGCTAAACATTCACTGGGGCTTCTTTTGAGAGGGGGATCTTCAGCTCTTCCTCGCAGAAGTCAGCTCCTTTGACTGACATGTTAAGTGTTGAGAAACTGCTTGGCTGCTTGTATGTCAAAGGAAGCCTGTCCTCATCAGAAAAAACAACCATATAGGTCAACTGCAAAAGCAACTTATTAGGACCCATATTTACATTACTTGTTGGGCAGAGACCTCTACTGTAAGTTGTAATAAGCAAAATTAGAGAGTCAGGTTAAGTAGCACGGAGTGGGAGAAAGTCTGAAAGGAGAAAAAGCTAATACTGCCATACACAAGTCATACAAAGAACACTTTACATGACATCACATTAATAACACCGTAGTAGTGTGGTAATAGTTAGGTAACACCATGTAATTACCAAAGTAATAACCAGATAATAGCTTGGTATTAACAATGGGTATACCTGTTGTTGAACATGCGCTATTATCTGGTTATAAAAAGGAGATCCTGTTGCCTTGCCACTCGATTCTCCTCTCCTGCTTTGCTGTGGCTTGTTGGGGAAGCAGCATCGGAGCCAGCGACACCAATAGACTCAACAAACTGATCAGGAGGGCTGGCTCTGTGATTGGCTGCAAACAGGACACTCTGGAGGCTGTGGTGGAGAGGAGGACACTGAAAAAACTGTTATCCATCATGGATAATCCTCTCCACCCTCTCCAACTCACACTGGTCAGACAGCGGAGCACCTTCTCCGGAAGGCTGCTTCAGCTTCGCTGTCGTAGCAACAGATACAGGAAATCTTTCCTGCCACAAGCCATCACTTTATACAACAACTCTCTCACCTCTGCCTGAGAGAGAACTCTGCTCTCTCTACTGTTTACTCAGTTATAACATGCTTACATCTGCACAGTCTAGGTTCTTTTAAGTCTTTTTATCTATTTATATTTACTGTGTTTCTATTATTACACACTCATATGTACATTTTGGTTCTGTTCTTGCATATTCATTGGAATTGTTTATTTATTGTATGATTGTATAGATTATTATTGTTTATAGTATAGTTTGCACTGTGCATATACATTGTATACATCTTGCTTTCTATTTATGTTATGTACAGTGTGTTTTTCTTTTTCTTTCTTTTTTTGTGGACCCACTGCTGCTGAGACAAAATCATTACCCAGTCTGGGATCAATAAATAATTCTATTCTACATTAGGTAATTAGATGGTGTTACCGAACTGTTACCTCATTATTACCAAACTATTACCACACTATTAGCAGGTTATTACAGTGCTGTAATCATAAGTGCTACCACTAATATAATTATAGTCAGATCTAAGTGTACCCTTAAGATGGCACAGTGATATTCTAAGTCTATCAATTTAAGCATTCACACAGTTAATGATTTGTTGTCAACTATATGATGGCATTCATGGCGAGCGTTGGACCACCTTTGTGTTACTGCTTAGTGTGCTTATTGTGACAGTGATGTTGAACTTGCTTAGTGGCACAGGCCTCAGGTCTCTGCACTACATGGAGTATTCTCAGCTCTCAGTTGCAGCAGTGCTTCTCCCCGCCTCCTAATTTCCTTAAGCCTGGACACTTAAAGTATCACTTCACATTCCGTCTGTTCTCGTAAGCCTTCAGCAGACTGTGAAAACTTCTGCCTGGCTCTCGCACAAGAGAGTGAGCTTGTTGTCTTCCCATATTATAAACATACAGGCTATACCTTTATGGGGCATCTACTTAAATTAGCAATTTTGTATTAAATTATGCAAAACTCTTTTCCTTCTCTAATTTGCACCAGTCTCCCAGTATGGGTCATGACCTTGTACAATGCCATCTGTAAAAGCTCCACTTCCTGGCCTCTTCACTGATCAGATACATTTATCTCAGACTTGGCAAAAAGCCATCAGCTCAACTGGTCTGCATGACCACCAGCATCAATGTCAGGTCAAAGTCAGTCTCTATGCCACTTCCATCTGCGGGTAAGTATCATCACGAGCCAGATGTTTAATTTGATGCATGCTATTAACTCTTGAAATGCAACTTTGTATAGATCCTGGTAAAGGTTTTGAGGCTCTATTACTTGTAGCTGATTGGAGATGAACCAAGGATGTTTTTAAAAGACAGCTTTGTCAACAATATCAATATACTCACTTCCAACACATTTGAAAATAAATCAAACGGGCTTGAAGCATGGGTTGATGTCAGGAACTATGGCTCTGTGCAAGGCTAGCTCAGGCTTAGGTTATACTACACAATAGGATACATTTTCCTGCTATGTGATTTTAAACGTGTTTATCAGAGGACAAATGCTTCAATGCTTAACCATTTTCACCTTTCACCAAGCTCAAGAAGAAAACAGTGGAGACGCATAACATCCAGTCTTTCATGACCTCATTAGCTAGCATCACAGAAAAATGGTGACTTGAGATCTGCTCCCACTAAGCCTTGTGGAAGAAGGTGGTTCTGGAGAGCTTACAGAGTTTGCTGAGCCATAGTACAAGCCAGACCAGACCAGATTTACATGGCAGTCATTTTCCTTTCGTGCTACGCTCGGGATGGGAATTTCAGATTCTGGGATAAAGTTATGGTGCTGGGTTCCAGGTTGAAAGCTGTATCAACTTAGAGAATCTGGCATATTGTTATCATTTCACTGCTTCCTGATTGAACAGCAACTGAAAGGATGATTGATAGCAAAAACCTGGAGGGACAACGTGCAACATATAATAGTAGAGTATAGAGTAGAACAACATACTGGTATAATAATAGCTACAAATTCTGAGTTAAAATTAAGCTACGATTTGATTGCATGCAGCACATTTCACGTCAAGGTTGAAATCTATGTGTCAGAGATGTGTGTTGATGTTTCAGGATTAATTTACGCCTGTCCTATCCTGTAACACCATCAAATGGTAATATTAGCAAGGATGTGGTTATATGCTGATGTAGTTGTCTATTGAAGCTTACAGGTAATTAAATATGTTTTTTAACCGAAACTATGGCTTGGAGTCTCTCCCAATTGCCACATTCTACTACTGTCTCTTCAGTTTCTAAAGATCGAACAGTGAAATTGTAACAATTTGATCAGATGCCATAGGTTTATAGGACTGTCTGGAACACAGCAGTACACACTGAAGAATTTCTCCCTGTGTGTGCACAGGAAAATGGCCGACATGTGAATAGGGCCTATTGCTGTTAAAAAATGAGCCTTTTTAACCTCTACAGTTTCTGTCATTATAGACACACACTTAAACCTGTCTGCATATTGTGTTGTTGTGTTTGTTTCTGACTCTTGACTCTCTTCTGACTCACTTTTTTTGGCTTCATCTGACAGAACACAATTCAGAGCAACTGGAGAGACTACAACGCAGATCAGAGATCACACTAGGCAGGCTTTCCGAGGCTTTTCAGAGTGTATTAATCTCTCAGTCTCTTTTCCTTGTGTGGATACGGAGACAGTTATATGGCTAATGTCAAGTATGTCCCTCAGCAACTGAATGAAGAACAGAAAGAGGGCTGGTGGGAGAGTTGGATCTGGGAGGAAGCAAAAAGAGAGGAGGTGATTAGCAGGGCTTACATGGCTCATCAGCCTGCTCTGCTTCTTAACTCACACTGACCTCATTTAAGTTGCATTTTACTATTGAACCCTCTGACTCTGCTTTCTCAGTTTTTTTTTTGTAACGTTGGCATTCACTACTCTAATCTTTGTTGTTTATGCATTTTAGCCTTTTTTCTTTTTATTTTGTTGTATGCTGAGCTTACAATGAAAATAAAGGCATTCTGTTTCTAATCTGTCTGTCTGTCTGTCTGCAAGAAGTTAATGCCGCCAGGAAATAACAATTCTGCGCATAAATGGCAAATTATTGAGCTTTAGAGAGCTAAGATAACCAGCTCCTGGCTATAGTGTCAGAGTGCATAGACAAGAGCGTAGTATAAGTCTGAGCATTAGCTTTGAACAAGAAAGCACATTTTCCAAATTCCTTTAGTTTTAGTTATACTTAAAAATGAGTATTGTGGTATTTAAAGGAGTCAGTGTGATGGAGGACTGGGTGCAAAACACAGGACCCAAACTTCAGGTTCACATTCTGCATTCTTAACAAAGACACTTTTGTTACAAATAGGCAAAGATCATGACATGGCAAATATTTGAGTAAACATACCTGAATTTATTCATGTGTGCATGTGTGCATTGCTGGTGACGATGAGGGGATTGCAAGCTACACTTTCCCCTTCATCTCACCATTCTGTAGAGTGGACAGGTGGAGTGTCTGCAGGGAGGGCTGCCTGCTCTTTGGACATCCAGCCTGTGCACTCTATATTCCAGAGACACTCAGGGAAAAGCGGTTCTGGAGGAGAAGTATAATGTAACTCAGGAATTACACTGGTTGCGTGTGTATTGCGGAACGACTTAGCTACACATTTGTTCTGTGCTTCCTATTCTGTCAACACTGCATGGCTCTGTTTTGAGTGCAGTATGGCACAGCATTTCTAGACAGCTGAGTGGCGAGACAGAGGAATTCCCTCATAATTACAGAATCATGTGCGATCGCAATTACACATGTATGTGTTATAAACACAACAACAAACAGACAAAAGGCTAGTGTTCACAATTGATGGATTAGAAGAAGGGTGGACTTGCAAGGATTTCTTATTGGAGATTTTTGTGCTGGCATCAACACAGAGTGTTTTATTCTGAAAATTAACCGGATGTTTTGATATTGTTTCAGTGTCTGACTTCCCATCTGCTATGTGCTAAATTCGGCTGAATTGATGCACCAGCTCTGGAAACCAGCAAAAGAAGAAGCCAGAGAAATTAGTCTACCAAGCAGACCAATCATAGTCATTGCAGTCAGCATCACTGCAACGCTGTAACTCCGAGATTCCACCAGATACATGTCCGCTTTGTTCCGGCTCCGATCTGGTTTTGCTCCACCATCCGGCAAACCCCGCCAGTTGTGTTTTCAGTCCGTCTTTTATTTTATTTTGTAGCGTGTTTGGTGTAGGATCCCTGGCCTGTGTTCATTTGTGCACGTATGCATAAGATATATAGTGCTGTAGAAACCTGGCATGGTATGGTCTATATATTGTAACAAAAGCGCCATGCGGTAAACCCCACGTTGCCTGCCATCTCCTTGGACTAACCGGAGTCACTGCCACTAAAGCACACCATAACCTTTCCCTTTCACCAGCCCACGTCACAATGCGTAGTTAGATTTCTGGAGAGGTGTACGTCAGGTTACCATGTAGGCTATGGCGTAGGGCATGCATCTACAACTGTTTGGAATGTTGTAGGTTCTTGACTTCTACTATGCCTGTGTTTATATGATTCTGACTTTTAACATAGTGATTTATTTATGTGATATGACTAAAGAGACTAAAGAAAGTTGCAAACTACCAGCTAACACACATCTCCCAGCTGGCCAGTGAGAGCTATGGGACAATTAGTGTTGGTGTCTTTAGGCAGTGCACATTCGTGTGTTTTAGAGGAGGGATTTTTTTGGTAAGATTCTTTCAAAATTTAACTTGATCTTGCTGGTTTCTCCGGTCTTACCAACCCCAGCTTTAATTAGGTTTCCAAAGCCACTGTACCAAACTCCCTTTGAAAGACATGAAAAAAACTAACTTATCTAACTCTCTGTTAAAAATACACCTAGTAGAATCAAACATAAGACTCTCACCAAACAAGTCTTTTTTGGGGGGAAAAAACTACTGCTACCACAGACAGGAACAGTATATGCTGTTGCAGCAGACCAAATGCTGCTTGGTTGATGACTTCCTTGACTGATTGACTGATGACTGATTTTCTTTCAGCGCCAAGACGAACTAATAAAGAAATTTTAAAAACCCTGGACGTTCTGTCATCTGGTGGGTTGTCCGTTCACACAGACTGGATGTTTCCTGTTGTGTTGGGGTGTAGAACTAATGTTCATCAAATCTACCACACTGTGCATGAGTCAACAGATTAAAATGCCATGCCAATGAAGCTGTTCAAGTCCTGTGTTGATAATTCAGTTGTACAATGAGCCTGGGTGGATAATTCAGTTCAGTGGGCATTGGACCAGTATTTATCAGCACAATGTGCAGTCATGTGGAAGTGGAGCCAACCATCTACTGTACTGTTGTGTGACACTGTGTGAGCGTGTGCATGACTGAATAATGTATACATACACGTTTGTGCTTATCTGCATGTGTGTCCATGTATCCTCTTGGGTAACTATATAAGAATTCCCAGAGGAGCTGCAAATGTAGGTCATCTCCAGTTGAGCACTTTGAAAATAAAGACTATCCTAATACCAAACAGCCGACACTATGCTAAGTCCCCTGTGGCATCCACTCTGGCATATTCCCATCTGAATATCACGCATGAAGACAGCCTTTTTTTTGCTTTTACAAGATTATCTCTGTGAGATTTCTGCTTTTTTTGTAAGACTGTCCAGCAGAGTGCAGTTATGCATGTAACTGCAACCTGAGGCCAGATTACAGTGTAATCCTTTCTCCTGTTAGGTGTGTAATCACAAGGTGTTGTATTAGAGTGCGAGTTACATCAAATTGCCTCTTAGCACATAGCAGCACTGTGGCTGATCCAGTGCATACATGCGGTTTATTACTGAACAAAACCATTTAAAGACATTTAAAAATGTGCATGTTTACACTGTGATGTCTTGATGCAATGATACAGTTTAGGCATTTAAAGAGCACAAAGCTGCGCAATATTTTCACATTTCAATAATCTTTCAGTTCCATCTGCCCATTTGCAATAGCCGTTAGACACAAACAAGCAAAAAAAAAAAAAAGAAAGAAAATTGGCTTTTTCCCCAAAGGGATCTCTGCAGTAAACAGAGTTTTCTACTTATGTAATCTACAAAACTGCAGTCCATATTAAAATGAAGACACTACAAAAATGAGGTTTGATCCCTGTTAAACTAATGGCCTACATTGTTTAAAGTTAAACCCTGGTTGTTCTTTTCAGGGACATGTTTTGTATAAAATAATGCTTTGTTTTGCAGATGGGTAATATGTGGGAACAGCTGCTGATGCCCAATTCCCTCTCCTGCTCTCTCTCCCTTCTCTTACGCATCATGCCTTCTGTCCCTGCCTGCCATGGGTTCTCATCTCAGGAGTCTGATAAGCTGTAAATCACCTTCTGACTGTAACCCCTGTCTTCAATATATTGAAGAATGGGCAAGCGTAAGGATTCGAGCAAATTTGACAAGGACCAAATTGTGATGGTTAGACGACCGGGTCAGAGCATCTCCAAAACTGCAGCTCTTGTGGGGTATTCCCAGTCTGCAGTGTTCAGTATCTATCAAAAGTGGAACAGGAAGGAACAGTGGTGAACCCGCAACAGGGTCATGGGCGGCCAAGGCTCATTGATGCACGTGGGGAGCAAAGGCTGGCCCGAGTGGTCCGATCCAGTGGACTGAATGTTGTTTGACATTATGATCTGACAGTATATATATATATATATATATATATATATATATATATATATAT
>CAEMYA010000341.1:1447786-1461362 GCA_903131615.1 Diplodus sargus | reverse complement strand
CTGAACACCATAAAATAAAGGTGCACTTTGGTGTTGTGGCATGGGCTCATCACAGCAGACTAGGTTTGCTGCTGCTTTAATGGATCAGGGCTGTGACCATTACTGTGGTCGGAGCTGCAGCTCTTTCAAGGTAAACATGGATACAGCATTGGAGGTGTTGTCCTGTTCATTCCTATGAATGCTGCTTAGTGGCGGATGGGGCCAAAATAGACCAACTTCCAGAGTGTAAAATGCCTGGGATTTTCTAAACAAGTTGTGGATGGTGTGGCCCATACAGCGTGCCACTGGATGAGTAGATCATTTTCCTTAGTAGCGCGCCACTAACTTGAATGGGAATGAAATAACTTCATACAGTGGCTCTTCTAGACTTTCCAAATTTTATTGGACTGAATGGAAATGGGTCATTTCACAGGGGCTGTAATGGTCAAAAAAATGTATCCACCATTTTACAGCCACGTCTTTCATAATGTGAGATTATTGGAAAAGCTTTGGGCCAGGGTAAGAGTTCAACCTAACACAACCAGCACACTTTTTGGCACATAAGAATTTTCATCTGCCCTTAACAGAACATGGCTAATTTCATGCTGCATTGAGACAATACCCTCAGCTCAAGCCCCATTTTTTCCTAAACCCCTGCTGCAGGGGCAGGTGGGTGTGACAAAAATGAAAAACATCTTAAAATGAATATATATTATTTCTTTTTTATGTTTTAAACTGAATTTCTGGTCATAACTTCCAAATTGCTCCTTTAAATGAGTTGAAGCATATATTTTGAAAAAACGCTGCAACAAAGAAAAATAAATAATAGCATACCTACTGAAACATCCCATTATTGGGATTCTATTTGTCATTTTTATTCCCCTAGTCTTTCTTTTCTCCAATCACTAAGCTTAAATTGCAGATAAATTGTAACTGAATGGATCTCGACTGCAAGACAAAAGCATACTGTGCAGGGTGGGGGTGACATTAGCCACATGCAGATGCATGCAGAGGATGAAATTAAAATTGTTAATAAAGGCAATTCAGTGCGGAATTGGATGAGTAATACAAGTGGAGGTTCAAGGTAAGGTTAAGGTGCGACAAATGAAGGCTTCTTGGGAACAGCATCATCTTGTGAGATGTATCTTTAAAGTAAAGCTCAAGCAGTAGACTATCAGGAGAAGGTGTAACATACATTCATCCTATGTGCAGTAGGGAGGAGCCATTCACAGCTGCTGCAGTGGGATTCTTTAGTAACCAAATTTGTTGTCATTTTAAGTGCATGTTACCTCCAAATATAACTGAGCAATACTTACATTGTGTTAATGGTCAAGTGGCCAGGAAAATGCTGTCATTCATGAATTATTTCCAACATAACCAGCATTAAGTTAGATCAATATTCCCCAAATGTTTTTGTCTCCATATTTTCAAACTTCTTGACTCCTAATGAAGATGGACATTTTTACATCTTGCAGTACAGACACCACTGCTCTTCTAGACATAACAGAGCCTCACTGATATGTTCAGGTTCTAAAACATAGCCTTCTGAAGCAGTTTAATCCTTAAGACCTTCTAACATCTCCATATGATGTGGTCAAAAGCTCCAGAGCAAATGATTAAGTGGACCTTGCAAGTATGCTAGGAAATTCCTCAATTTGATTGTGTTTAGCCCCACAACAAAGCTGTGTTAAAAGGCAGTAGAAGTTTCTTAAAACTGATGGTATGGTGAAATTTGAGTGGTGTCTAATTATAAATGATGTTACATATTTTACATAAGGTCTGTGTTGGAAAACTGAGAACCTGTCCTTTCAAGATCGTGAGAGCAATACAACTTGTTATACTGTGTATCATCTCTCAGATCTCCCAGATGTACAAATCATACAAAAGAGTAATGTCATTGCGTTGAAAAGGGGAGGATTTCTTCAGTCTGATAAAGACCACTCCCCACATATTTCATTTTCACAGTTCAAACACTATTACATCGATCCAAGTCTTTCTGTATCTATGGTGAAATGAACAGGTGTGACATACTGTAAAGATAAAGGCAGCAGTGTTGGCAACCAACCTGACTGATGGTGCTCATGGCTCTCATGTAGCTTTCATTTCGTGAGCGGTATTGGGGTGAGGACAGCAGCGATTTGGGGTCGAGGAGGGTTTTGGGGTCCAGGGTATCCAGGCTTCTATTGATTGAAACCTCACTCACCGCACGCAGGTAACTGTGGCTCCTGATCTGCAGTTTGGGGGAATGCTCCGTTGAAATCCTGACACAGATACAACAGAGATACAGTGTTATACACACCGTGTACATTGTGGTTACCATCCATGTTACATGGAAAACCACAAAATTCAACCACATGCACATGGTGGTTCAGTAATGCAGTTACTGAATTCCTTAAACATGAAGATAATGGTCTATCAACCACAGCAGCTTCTGAGCCAGCCAGAGTCTCTGCTATGGTAAAAATATGACATACAATCGACTCAGACTGGGGCAAAAATCATAAATGGTATGTGATTAATCTATGGTCAGAAAATCATATGGCAATTATTTTGACAAACATTGCAATTGCAGTATGACTCATAATTATTGAGAATGATCATTTTTACATCACAAAACTAACTGAAACAAACAAAATAAAACTATATCATGATATGTGACATTCTCTAGTATCTACAGAAATGTGTTTTCTTACATCTGTAAAAAAAACAAGATCGGTAGGCCAGGACATCTCTGCACCACAACAGTACTTCATTAAGCTGTTTTGTCACGCATCATACCTTTATCAAAAAACTGCAGCTTCAGTGATTTGAATATTACACTTTGCCATATTGCAATTCCAAAAAGGTTTCAACTGACTGTGAAGCCCTTTCTCAGAGATTGGTTTGCAACTCCTTGTCTTCAGTTGTATTATGATGGTTCAGTCAGTGTGTTTCTAGTATATGGTTTTATCAATATCCATGTCAAGGTATCGGATCAAGCAACTTGTGCACCAACTAAAAAGCATCTTTCTATGAAATAAAAAAGTGTAGGTCTAACATATGGTTTCCTTGTAGCAGTGTCAAAAATGAAAAAAAAAAATATATATATATATAAGAACATTAAACTTTCAAACTGATAGTTATTTAAATGTATAGTGCACTAAACATTTCTTAACTCATGTTTTTAATAGCTGTGAACACATTTGACCCAGATTCAGGCTAATAGCAGTTAAGTTAGTATAAATGCTACTGTAATACCCAGGGCCGTTTCTGTCTTTTTGGGGGCCCTATGCAAGATGCTGTTTGGGGCCACTATTTTGTCAAACTACGATGGATAGATTCCTAACCCTTTTAGTGATCCACAAAGATGCAACAATCTACTACATTTTAAGAGGAAAACAGGCTAGAGTCGTGAAAACCTCTCTCAAATTAAAATCAAACATCTTAAGTAGACCCACCCAAGCAAGTTGAACTGAAAATGATAATACAAGGTAAACAATTGGGATCCTCTATAGGTCAATAATGGAAACTGATGCAGTGTTCCTTAAAAATGTTTATTTTAAAATGCAAAACATTTTTAAACTTAAATATCCTGGTCCGGTGGTGCTGAAAACAGCCCTGCTGCTTCCTGGTCCATGGCTCCAAAATATTTCAGAATTGCCCCTGCAAAGACAAGACTGCAAAGTAATATATCAAAAACATAACTTAACTGTAGAAATGTGGGCAAATTTGTTCAAATCATATTATCACAATAAATATTCTAATACATGTGGTAAAGAAAGATGCAACTAACTCAGTAGAGTTACCAACAATCCACTGCCACAATAGTCCATAATAATCCACAATAGGCCTCATATGTATTAGTGTTGTTTAGCACACTTCACATTAGAGACCTAGAAACTGAGGACCCACTCAAATTGATAAATTAATCATAAAATAATCCTAAAGTAATGTTACCCACTGGATACCCACTGAATGTTAACCCTGGATACAGCAGACATGACATCTGCCTAACAACACACCCTTACTCCCAAATGTAATGCCAACGTGCTGGACCTGCTATAATTCAACAGAACGGGTGTCACTTAAGTCAGTCAGTCTTATGGCATTCACATGTGACATATTCATGCTACTTTAGCCCTTTCCTAAAGCAAACACTTAAGCTAGCTAAAAATGTGGCATTAAAGCTCCCCCTCCAGCCACATCATGAAAGCAAACCTTACCTTTATCCCGTGAGCATTTTCCTTCATCTACTTTCTTCTTTTTTCTATTTTCATGCCGTGAATGATCGGTACCTGCGGCTCAGCGCAACTCGCCTCACCTCGCCTCATTTTGTATTACAGGTCGTCATAGCAACGCGGCGCAGTAGATACCGGATCTGACCAATCAGCTGGCGTACGTATCGCCTTGGCTCGCATGGAACCTCAGCGGAGATGCTACAAATAAAAGTGCCAGATAATTCCACACCTTTTTCCTTTCAGGTCACTTCTCAGATACTGAGGCCGAACTTGCAACTTGAGGGGGGCCCCTAGTGGTGCAGGGGCCCTATGCACCCGCGTAGTCCGCATATAGAAAGAAACGGCTCTGGTAATAATGCTTGTCACTAAGTATAGCAGAACTGAGTTGTTTTAAATTAAGACTAGCTTTCATGATGAACATCACCTCCAGCGTCCTCCCAGAAAAATAGCCAGGAAAAAGCAAAACAAAAACAACTTATTTATTAAAGTAATTGTTGGAAATTTGGAACAACACACACAGTAACAATTACAATCAAAAATATATACAATCATAAATACAAATAAGCACCAACAATCAAAAGATCTAGTATAATAGAGTGATATCTAAATAAAATAGAGAATCAAATTGCACAAATCCTTCATCACACAAATACAATAACACACTGTGTAATAGAGTGTATAAAGTGTAATAATTTTACTACACTATAAACAATATACCAACCAACTTCTGGATATATTTTCCCCACTAACCAATGACTTCCTGAAGTACTGATGGTGGCAACTTCTTCTGGCACTGTTGTTTCTAGGGAATACAAAGTCAGATGGTACCTGACTTGGTCCCCTGGAAACCAGTTAGCAGGTCAGTGGACAGAGGCTCATCCTCAGTACACAATTCTGCTCCAGGCATCTCTAATGGAGAGAACAAGGGCATTATTTGCACACATTATTCACAGTGTTTATAGTGGTGGAACATCACACATACCCAGTAATAACAACATTATAACTGTCTGCAAAATGCTTTGCAGGGATGCACACACACACACGAAAACAAACATGCATTCACACACACACACAAGCACACTCATAGACATATATGCATGGTTGGGTAGAAGTAGAGGTAAATGGGTCTTCATCCTCAGGATCAGACAACATTTGTAGAAACATGTGTGGCTGCAGAGGTAGATGGCTCCTCATCCTGGCTAGTGGCAGAGGGTGCTCCAAAATATTTAAAAACTGCCCCTGCATTTGCTTTAAAATACAACATAAATTATCAATGCAGGAATAGCACAATTAAATAAACATGTTATTAAGAATAATTGATCCAACTTTTAGAATAGGAAACAAATAAATAACACAACCTCCTTGCTTAATGGCTAATTATATACACTAGTGCATTGCCCGTAGGAAATATGTGTTCCTATAGAAAAGTGGGAGGTTAATAAGTTTTTTCATGGATGGCCAAATGAGGCTGTGTTTGAAGGTGGGATTTAGGTTTGTTGTGAAATTCGATATTCAAGGGTATAATTGGCCATTTTTGACTATTTTTGATTTTGCCATTATATTTCACCTTAAAAACTATTTACTTGGTGTCATTATTTTCAGCACAACCTCACATGTGTGACTGTACAGTTATTTTTTCATTTTGACATACTGTATTAACACAATGGACCTGCCTGAGCTCCCTCCAGCTGAATGAAGAGCTGCACTGCCTGCTCCACATTCAGCTTATTCTCATTGTTTTGACTCATTAAACAAAAAACTGACTCCACTACACACTAAACCAAACACTACATAACACATTAACTATACACTCCAAACACGATAAATGTCACAAATCTCTCAACTCTCAATATCGCTGTCTGTACACCGACCGTCGTTGCCTGTCAATCATCCGCCTCCGTCCCTCCCACAACTTCCTGTTCCTCAACAACCAAACTTGCTGCTTGGACACTTTCGTGACAAAAGCCCGTTTTTACCATTTCTTCTGCACCAGACACAAAGCAGACGTGACGGCAATGTTCGCGTAAAAGCGTGGCGGACATTATTTACCCTAAGTCCAGTTTTGGACGTGCCGGTGCGTCCGATCCGTCGACTGGGGAGGTGGGCCGTGTAGGTGGGCTAGCAGCTAGCAGCTAGCTACACACGAACATCCACAGATTCCGATTCCACTTTGTTGTCCCCGCGTCTCGGTCCGGACTCGTTTAGTCTCATTAATCCAAAACTGTCAGTTTAGATGCACAGAACAGAATAGGACCGAACCGCCGGCTAACTCCCGGTCCAGCTCACGCCACTGCAGGTATAAATTTGCTTGTTTCTTAACGTATGTCGTAGGCTTGAGCTCTGCAGTGATTGGCTCTGTTTCGCACGTGACTGTGGTGGCTCCGGTGGACAATGCTCCTGGAATTTGTAAAGCATTTATGAAATAATTTATTCACGGTATCATTGCAGTCCAAACAAATGCGAAGTTGCACATCACTGAACCAAATGGCAGCCATGTTGAAACTCTCAGGTCAGTCGTATCATGATCCGCAGAGATATTTGAGGCACACACACACACACACACACACACACACACACACACACACACACACACACACACACACACACAGACAGACAGCCAGACAGAGATTCCTTGCTTTTATGGAGAGATGACACGCTCCAAATGACACAGAAAGCTTTATCACAAAATATCAGTGCAATATACATCTTCTGAGTTAGCTTACAGAATTGATCATTCACTTTACTGAGCAGCACAGGACCTTCACAGGACCGTTCACCAAACAATATGTGAGCAAGTCATCGTTGTGTTACATACACATTATTAGGGTGAAGTGAATTACATATGGTGTTTGCTAGTAAGTTGAAGAAGAAAACAGATGCTGTCGTCATCTACTATTATAGCTAGCAGTATAGCAAGAGGCTAACAAACGTACGAGTTAGCCTATCTATACTAATTAACGTCATTTCATTTCATTACATGCATGATCATACTCATGTAGAGTAGATGACATGGCTCCATACCTTTTATCTTTCGCTCGTTTCTCCTCTTCTTCTGATGGCTTCGACCTCTTCTTATCCATTTGTTTTTTTGACACTCGGGAATCAACACATTACCCATCCCCCAACACCGTCAACCAAGAGTTAAGACTAAACCAATTCACCTCATTTTTTAATATATTTCACTATTTAACCAAAACCCAGAAAAAAATAACATATGTGAAACTATGGCCTTTTATTCACAATATTATTATGACTGAAATGTGCTTTATGTGGAAGTGACTGACTTTATCCTACTAATTGCATTAGTTGTGCACTATTATATGAATCCCCTGCTCCCTTGCTCCCCTGCTCCCCCGCCCCAGTAGGTGAACCTGTCCCCCGTCCCCGCCCCACCTCTGTTTCTTCCACAAACTCTGTGTGAGACGCACCTTTATAAAACAGAGGGCGCACAGCCCCCGCTCCCCACACGGCAACATGACTTCATTGACTTGATGGGTAAATGAGCAATACAAGAATCGGAGGAAATTAATGCAAACAAATGAAAAAAAAAATAATATTACTATTATTTCGTTCTTTTTTGCGGGCGCTCATGCCACCCCTCCACAAATGCCGCCCTGGGTGGCTGCCCATACTGACCATATGAGAAACCACCCCTGACCACAGATCACTGCAGTTTAGCAACTGTGGTTAGTGGAGCCATACTGACTAAATCACCACAGATCCCTACAGATCCCTACAAATTTCCACAGATCAATACAGACCACCACAGATCTCCATGGATCATCAGAGATAAACATAAATCATCACAGATCCCTACAGGTTACCATCGATAACTGTAGGTTACATTGTTAAACTGGTTCTGTGTGAAGAGACTATCTCTTGCAAAGAACAGAAGCAGTCTCAGGATCCCAAACCCATCAAGGGTGCTTTCACCTCACACACTCCAATGGGCTTATACCCATGCTACAGTCAAACTATGTCCAAGATGTGCAAACCCCTATGTTGGTAGGACAGCCTGATGCTGCCACTGTATACTTAGGTGTGAGACACTACCTTACTGGCCCTGCAAGACACCATGCTCAGTGACTACATGGGTGAATGGGTCACTCAGGCTAGCCTGCCAAATGCAGTGCTAACTGACTGATTCAAGTGGCCTCCCAAAACAGGCTATCAAAGCAGGACTGGTTGTTGGCGGACCATAGGCTGTGCCTACTCTTGAGATAGGGAGCAATGGTTTTCTTTTTATAGCTCCAGGGATATAAGGTGTGTAGACGCTCCGAACCCAGTTCATGTGTCAGACTGCAAAAGCAAGGGGAGCCAAGGCCTCCCTGTCTATGGGTGTAAGATATTGCAACCATGGTGTCTGTCCTCAGCTGCATATGGTGACCTTGCAGGTGTGGCAGAAACTTCAGGTACATACCAGCCAATCGTCCTGGCAGTTTAGAATTCCAACACTTCTAGCAGAGGCCCAAGGACTGCATCCCTGCATTTGTCTTTTTTGTGAGGGTGTGTAGGGCCATCAAGATCCCAAAGGAGAGGACAAAAAATGTGTAAACTTTGTCACAGGTAAACCTCAGGAACCGCCTGAAACCAATCAGGGGTCTGCGCCCAAGGCTGCCCAGGCCCTGTCAGTGCGTTTACATGCACAGCTTAGTCGGATTACAGCCATAGTTCGACTCTGCTACTCAGTCAGACAACTGCAATTATCCGAGTATACATACCAGTGAGAAAATCATATTATTGGGCCGGAGCATGTCATACCCCAGTACGCTAGGCGGCGTTGTGCCCATTTCAACTAGTGCTAACAGAAACACCTCCGGCTGACCTCTTTACGTCACCAGCTGCCTCGGCATTCAAGAAAGGTGGCGTACGAAGAGCGAGACAAAGCTACATCTTTGTACACTTCGCATATGGTGTACATGATAATTACACAGACTAGGTGCACAATGGCGCTCTTTTTTGCGGTGATTTCAGGGGAAAGGCGCCGCCGCCATCCGACTACTTCCGGCTCACGGCCCCAGGGAAAAATCTTGCGCCTGAGCAGAACGTAAAAATCCGATCCGATCCGCTAGAACGTATACATGCAGGAGTAATGCGACTATCAATCGAATAATCTGGGTGCTTTAATTCGACTATGAGAAATCCGATCCGGTCCGATATTAGTCAGACTAAGGTGTATACATGCATCTTAAAGATCCGATCATAGTCGGACTAAGCCAGTAATTCGGTTTTCTTGAGTGTCATGTAAACGCACTGTGTGACAGGTTAAGCAGATGCAGAGGCTGTCCTTTTTGGTCTCTCTTGCACCAGGACGAAGGCAGTCTGCCTGTCTCTGACTGAGGGCTTCCAGCCTGAGGGATGCTGATATGCGTCCACCCCGTGACAGCCGAAAGTACCAGTCACCTCTTATGCACAATGGTGGGCCTTTTTAGCTCACTGGAGCAATGCCATAGCCTCCTGGCCTAACATGGCTGATGGCTCTACAGGCAGCTTCTCCAAACACGCTCCATCCTTCTGCCTGGATTGGAACAACCAGAAAGTGCAGCCATGTCCTTCTTCACTGCCTCTGTCTGCTCTTTCATCAGCCTATGCTGATACAGTGACAATGGTCCCTGTGTTTGCAAGTTGCACCTGGAAAGCCATGGCCCTGTGCATCTTAGACAACATGGCAGCAGTCATTTTGCAGTTTCTTCTGGAAGTGTCTGGTACACCCAGTATGGACTTTGGAGCTAAAATCAAAGCTGCTATAGCCTGATCCACTGGGGGTAACTGGCCACAACAGATGCTCTCCTCTAGTGGCAGCACTCTCTGACTCACACTGCAAGCTTAGCTCCTCCCTCTTGGGATGGCAGGGTTGCTCCATTAAGACCGTCACTGCCTGTATGCTGTCTGAACATCTGACCTGAGCAGAACAGAACTGCCTCACTCTTCAGGTCTGTTTGACTGTGGGTAGCTGGGACAGATATCACTATCGTTAAGACAGTTGGTCAACAGGTCACTGTCAGATTCTTCTTCATCTTGCTTTGGATAATGTCACACCTTTCCAACCTTACTGTAAGGTTTACAGGGTGTCATTATTTAGCTTTTATCACTAATGATGATGTATTATGACCACATAATACAGTGAATAAAAAAGTCAGGTCAAAGTGCAGTTTTAGTCAAATGGAAAGAAAGACATTGAAAACATCTCTTATGCAGGGGTTATGAGGGGATTACATGCTGTTGCTGTGAGTGTTCTCCTTTGTTGAGAGTAAGAACAGAAACACCCAGTCTAGCTGAGCTTTTACAGTTACAAAAATGTGACATTGTAAACCACAGTTAATTAGTGAATTCAGTTCATTGCTTCATCCCTAGACCTGTTCCACAAACTCATCGATCTAATTTTAAGGATGTAAGATAAGATTTACCAGCACGAAAGCAAATATGTCATCAAAAGGAGAAAGAAATCATGGATACTTAATAAATAAACTGTTCGGGATTCAGTTTTACAACTTACTTTCTCCAAAGTGGTACCAATTTGTGTTTATAGATAAAAGCTTTTATTCATGCTTCATCTGTAGCACTTTTTATATCAATGATTGTAGAAAATTAATTTCCTGTGGGCTTATTAAAGTTCTATCTTATCTTATCGCCTGTGTTGATGACCTGACTTTCATATCGGGAACAGGAGTTATAAGGAGTACGGAGGCTGTCAAGACACTGACTGCAGCGCCAGACTGTGTTTCAACATTTGTAAGTGGGAAATCTGTGTATCTGTGTATATTTTTAACAAGCCCTCTAGATCATTTCCAGCTGCGTTTAAAGCGACCAAAACAGGTATTTTATGCCAAAAGATGATCTTTATCTTACCCTCGCCAAGTGTTTCTTGTGCCTAAACCTACCAGATCATAAGCACAGCTTTGTCACAACATAGTTAAAAATGTAAGCTGAAGACTTGTGAAGTTCATCGTATCCGTGCTTGGCAGAAATGTACATTGCGAACATTTATTCCAGTGATAAAAGCAACACAAAGAACCTACATTACAATGATTTAAACACAGAAACACACACACTGTTAACTGATGCAGTGCCATGTACCAGCATGTGACCTGGTGAACCCTCCTCCCGTACAACACACTGCCAAAGTAATGAAAATAAAAAGAAATAAAAACCGATTCATGATCATAATGAGCAGCAACTGTCTGTTCCACCTCTGGTTCTTACTGATCTAAGTTCATCCCAACGATCCCCATCTGTTTCTTAACTAGCTAATCAGCGTACAGTTAAGGCAAACACCGCATCCTGCTGCAGGCTTTGTATGGTTGTAACACAGATTGAGTGACAAAGACACCACATGTGGAGGATCACAGAATGAAATCAACTGATTTTATTGAATTCATCAAAAGCAGGTTACAGTGTATAACGCTTCTGTTTCCTAAGTCACCGTACCAAAAGCTATTCTAACAATGTCTACAACTGATTTTTTTTAATGAAGGGTAAGAACAAACTGATAAAGAGAAATAGATCCAAGTTCATGGCTATATATAATGTTAGAAAAAGGACAAGGAAATCTTACTGTAGAGTGGTCATCTCAGTGAGCGATGGCTGTGTGGCTTTCAGGTAACTGGCCCGGCGTGCCTGGATCTTCGGTGAAGGTTTTGGACTCCCGTCTGAGTCTCCACTGTCATCCTCAGCCATGGCTTTGACGTAGCTGCCGCTCCTCATCCTTCGACATGGGATGTCATCCTCCTTCCCCAAAGGAGAGAAGCCGCTCCACTCGTCCTGAGGTACCTGACAATCCAGTGGGAAGGATAGAGAAACGCTGTCAGGAGGATTCACTCTGCTGCTGTCTGAGTCCCAGCCACCAAACTGGCTAACTAAACTGTCCTGATGGTACATAGAAGCTATAAACAAAGAGCTAACATGCAGTACAACAATAATTACAATACAGAGAGAGACCTAGCATCCAAATGCACAGACTGGACTAAACTGATGGCTGGCATTTTTCTTAATCCATCACTCTCTCAAGCACATGCATCCATAAACAGCTCCTACACTATTGGTGGTGCATTGTGTCGGCTAATTAGCATGAACAGTATGTGCAAGGGTCTGAAGTTTCTCTCTGGCTAATTCATACATCTGTTTCCAGAAGTCAGCTCGGTTCACAAACTGTGTCAATACAGAAGAAGTGTGTGTTTGTCTGTGTACAGTATGCATCTGCACTCATCTAACCCGAGGGTCTGTTTGTTACTAGAGCAAGACCTGTTTACTGGTAATAACACCACAAAGAAAACTAAAGGTGTTATTGTAAAATATGGCCAGAATTTAAAGGTAGCTCAAAAAAACAACAACAAGAGGGGCAGCATATCACCAGAGTCAGCAACACTGCTGCTCTTTTCTGGCTATCCTTAGTTGTAGCTAACTACCGTTACCTAATTAGCACATAGCTCATAGCCGTGGAGCCAACGGGCCTACAGTTCACAGCTTGGACACTGGAACACAGGGGGAGTCACCAGGGGCAATAGGGCTCAGATCAACCGGGTTTAGCAATCTTAAGTGAACACAGCTGGACACCAGACTGAACACAGTCGCAGAGAGAGATGTAGGTCTGTTTGAAGACAGGGCATACAGTATGGCTCTGATCTATGACTTTTGAGGCAAGAGGACACAGCAGGCAGGGACAGGCATGAAGTGGCAGAGGTGAGCATGCTCTGTGGTTAGCATGCTGACTTCTGTAGACATCTCTGCAACTCAGTACATAGACATCATAGACATATTGTCAACACTGATGTTTCTTCACACTGTTGAAAAAAAAATTTCATTTGTTGAATGTTTTACATTAAAACAATTCTGGCCATATCTTGTAAATTATCCCTTTAAATTAACTGATCAAATGAACATAAAGGTGTAGCACCATAACGATTTTAACTATAGTTTACACAATGAAACACGAGGGTAAAGAGATGAAACTGGGTGCTAAGGTCTTTAAGATGAGTCATAAAGATTGGGGGCACCAAAGCAAGACTCACCTCCCTCTAGTGGCAGTTAGGGTTAGGGTTCCATTTTGAGATACCTATCTTTGATATTTGTGACTCTATGCCAGTACATTAGAGATTAATGGAATTCAGTTTGTGCCGCTCACTGCATTGAAAAATGACAATCCAACTACACAATTAGTATATCTGTGACATCTGTTCACAGTGAAGTCAGTTTCCTGGCCAACAATCTGAGGTAAAACTGTATAAAAGTTTTAGCATTAATGTAAGTATAAACACCTTAAAGGGATAGTTCGGGTTTTTTGATATGAATCTGTATGGCATCCCCGTCAGCAGTGTAGTGCATCCACACTGACTTACCCCCGACAGTGTCCTGTGCGCCGAGTTCTTGCCCGGCTTTGGTGC
>CAEMYA010000341.1:1419129-1447024 GCA_903131615.1 Diplodus sargus | reverse complement strand
AGCACCAAAGCCGGGCAAGAACTCGGCGCACAGGACACTGTCGGGGGTAAGTCAGTGTGGATGCACTACACTGCTGACGGGGATGCCATACAGATTCATATCAAAAAACCCGAACTATCCCTTTAAAATGAACAGTACTAGTGCTACAAGGACTAGAGATCATTACTGTCACTATAACTATACACTGTATACACATGTGTGCTGGCTGTGTTGTTTTTACAGGTGGTGTTTGTCTCAGAAGACAAGACAGAGCATACAACCAGTAAAAGGAATGAATAAAGAGCACCAGCAGGGGCGTGTGTCGCTTTAGGATGGTTAATTGGTGCAATTTGCTGATAACTCCCTTTTTATAATAACTGTTTTCTCATGGGTACCAACAACATGTCCTGTTAGAAGCACGACGAACATGAGAAGGATACGGCTTTGCATTTGTTACAGTCCGTACAATGATATATAATACAATATGAGTAAAAAAAATATGATTACAGAAAAGAATATTACCACCCACCCCCTACAATCTTCCTGATACTCAAAAGGACCATAATGAATAATTTATTGAGGTTACATAGCCCTCCCTCACAGAGGACATGTTGACTCATAGAAGGATAAGCACAGGTGGATCTAATAACAGCAATGATGCTCCACTCCTCTTAGCTGTGCAGGGGCCTTATTTATTATATATACATACATACATATATGTGTTATAATATTCATTATTTAACAGACTATGGATCCATTTTGATCTTAACTTGAGCAGAAAGCCACACATAGGCAGTAATATATAAACCTTACTTTGGCATGAAAATGTCCTTATCCCTAAGCAGTCTCAACTTGACATCAGTGATTTTCTTATAGTATTGCAGTTTGGGACACGTAGTATGTATCCAGGCCTGTTGTACATTTTGCTTGAGCTTTAAAGTGACTATGGGCAACTTTCACTTTCTGTTGATTCTAGCGACCCCTTTTGACAAAAGTAGTATGACACCAGCACCTTCTGTTGTAAAAACAGGTGCTGGCAGCGTGCACTTGTTTTGAAAGTGAATGACACAGAGACAGCAGGTTGGATTGCGATGAGGTAATGAATCTATATGTGATATTATATGTGACATATGTGTATTTACATATATATTTATATATCGAACCTGAGCACAGGCATTAATAATAACTAT
Organism: Diplodus sargus; assembly: GCA_903131615.1. Classification (NCBI taxonomy): domain Eukaryota; kingdom Metazoa; phylum Chordata; class Actinopteri; order Spariformes; family Sparidae; genus Diplodus; species Diplodus sargus. Next base: position 1,445,855 of record CAEMYA010000341.1, on the reverse strand, counting down.
ATAAAAATAGCAGTCTTTTCGCTGATGGTCTAGTTTGCTGTTAAAGGTCATTTATAATCATCAGAGGACTCACAAGACTTCATGTGACTTTAATGACTAGTCATACTCACTTTAATGTACAGAGAAAACACAGTCCCTAGTTGATTGTTTGTATTTGTTTGCCATTTAGTCTCCTGAATGACATGCATTGCGTAGCTTCAATTTCCTCTTCCAAAAATGTTGATTTTATTATTTTGGTCTATGGTTATTTCCGACTGAACCCCTTTGTGCTGCCATTATATAATGGAAACTATAAGGCCGTCAAATTAAGTCAGGGGTCTTAAACTCATATTAGCTTGGTAGCACTGCTGGTATTGTCATCTCGTCGGAGAGCCACTGCAGCGTTAAAAATAAAACTTGCTAGAATGGCTTTACAGCAGAATTAAAAGAGCTTTTGGTTTCTGTAGTTATAGAGTAGTAGTAGTAGTTGTAGTATGGGTGATAATTTTTTAAAAAGCCACTCATTAAATTATACAGTATTACGGCTTAAGGTTATGCATTATTAGGAGTGGGACCGCTTCTGTTGCAGGTAGCCATGAGCTGTCTGCCAGGCTACACCTCAGCTAATTCCAGTCACTGAACTTGATTTTTTGACTGTCTGTGGTGTAGAAGCTGTTCTCACGGTTTAGGGTGCATAAACCTGCAGCATAATAAAATGACCCAATAACCATCTCAAAGGAACAAAGCAAGACCAAATGAGCTTTTCTTTCTGTGTGAAAACAGCTAGCTTGATAGCCTTAGTTAGCGTTGGAGGCTTCATATGGCTCACCTCAGCGCCATCCCCATTCCACCTCTTTGCCCATTTCTGGATTAACCCATCAGATGGAGTTAGGTACTGCCAAGATGGCGACTCCTGGTACCACCAACATTAAGCTTCATATCTACCCCTATTATCCACTATTTTTGACAGTCAGGGCCACTGATAGCCAAGACAGGATGATTTCCAAAAGCTCCTCCATCAGATTATTTCAATGGTTAGAGATCATTTTAAGAACCTTTTGTGCCCTCCAATGACCCAGGGCCCGGGACCACAGACCTGGTGTGCCCCCACTCTCAGCGGCCCTGGCTTCAGTACTGTACACAACTGTATGTGTTTTTGTCTGGAGACTGCTGAATCAACACAAGGCTGCTGAAGGTAATAATAATATGTTAAACGTTGATGCAAGTCCATCTCATAGTCTATAGTTGGTGTATATATACACAACTCACAACAGATCATTACTTTTAATAAGACACATCTTTTCGTGTTTGAGCCAACCGTTATTCCAGCATCATGTGTCCAACCTGTGAATGTTTGTTACCTTCAGACTCGAGGCCAGGATGTGCGAATTTGACAGACAATAGCTGAGACAGACAGCAGGAGAAATGCACCGCTACTCTGACTAATTACATATGAATCACAGAGGAAAAGAGGCTGAACAGATCTGCTGGGCTCAATGTCTCTTTCTCTCTCCCTCTCTGTATGAATATATATATATATATGTGCATGTGTGTGTGTGTGTGTGTGTGTGTGTGTGTGTGTGTGACGTCAAAGAGACACAAATGAGCAGTTTGGCTATAAAAAGAGAATGCGGGGAAAGGACCAGCTGCAGTTGCATCAGCAGCGCCTCTCACCCACGCACAGGCCTCACTTCCACTGCAGCTCAACACTCATTCTACTGAGGAACACTGCTTTCTATGGATTACACTGTCATTAGTGCAGATGCTGTTTGTGGGAGATTTGATGCATTTTTAGGTTCAACAATACCATCAATACTTGATCTGTCTGTCCATGTTACATGCACAGTGACTCAGTTAATATATGTCCTGAGCATTTACTGTGTATTTGATATTAGAGCCCGTAGATGGTTTCCTTGGCAACACTTGGCTTTAGATGGCTGGAGGCAGCAGCATTAGAAATAACAGGTACTGTAACAGTCCAGCCAGTAGCCATGCTGTTGAGATGCTGAAGATAATAATTTGCAGATTGAAAATATATAGTCTAGGGGAATGGGGACAGCTTCACACAGCAGCTCTGATGTGCTCCATGCAGCTCATATTTGCCACAATCAAAAAAGACTTCATTATTTGAGAAAAGATGTTTTGTTTTGTTTTGTTTTTTTTCTTTTCATGCTCACCTTTGAGTTTGTATTGTATTGCTGTTCTCCTGTTTACTAAATCAAATTTACCAGCTGTCTAATCTGCAGTTCAGGTGACAATCACTACAAAATCTTGATTTGTTTGTATCTGAATTCAAGGTGGATTTTTGCACTTTCTAATCCACCAGTAAATGACTGCACATGTCTGTGTAATCCACACAGTGATGTGTTGCTTTCTTAAAACCATGATCACCAAATTTCCCTTTTCTTACCCATGTAGTACTGTTGCCTATCCTTCAAAAATAGAGACTATCTTCCCTGGACAGCGGTCACTGCGGCAACCGATAAAAACTATGACATAATGTTACAATCAAACATAGATGAACAGTTTTTGAACAGCTAATCTCACAATTGGAGAGGAGTTGTAAAGTCTACAAACTGTTTCAGTAATAACAATCATACAGCAATATCTATCTAAAGTTTCTATCTGACGGGCATTTGGACCAAATAAGACTTTAACAACAAGTGTGTTGTATATTGAATTGAGTGTATTGGATTGAGTAATACGTCTTTAATTACTTAACCTTTCATTTGTAAGAAGAAATATGTTTTGTCCTTAAAAAGTTATGGGCTGGCTTTAGCAACAGTGGTGACACAAGAAAATGCTAATATGGGATGCTTTGTAACTTACTGAAATTTGACTTATTCTGACCCCTTTTTTACTTGAGGCATTATGACTTGGTGGTATTGATTTATTTTACTAATGCAATCTCTCTCAAAAAATAACGAGTATGTAAAGCATGCACTTCCATTAATCAAACTGACTGATAGATAATTTAAGTTTGCATTTTATGCTGTGTGAGAAAATACATCTGTGTGCTACACTGCATGAAGCAAATGGTAGGAGTCAAACTGCCCAATCACCGCCCTTACAAAGGTGGAATATGGTCACTTTGACTACACAATGACTCTTTGCAGAATAACTGAAGAAGCTAAAAACTGAACAGAAATTGTGTTTTCACTTTCTGTCAGTATTTTTGAATAAATGTCTGTATCACAGTTCATAAATGAGTCACACTGCTGCTTGTTGAGACTGATAGAAGGCAAATAGAGAGAGATTGCAGAGTGGATGTGAAACAACAGTCTGAGCCACTAAATGATCTCTTTGTCTCCTGCCCACTCAGGTCCACTGGATCCTGAAATATACAGCACTTCTGTTGATCCACTCCATCAGTCTGTGCCTCTCATGTATCAGCATACATCTGGGTAACAGAAGTAGCAATGGGTTTCTCTAAAAGATAATCAGCCAGCCATGTTTGAAAAACCTCAAGGGGGTTGAAAGCATTTTTTATCGTGCTGTGGAAATACAGTCAGAACAGCAGCAAGCATTTGTATTGTATGTACGATATACTTTATATTAGAATTTCATTTTTTTTGCAATGGTAACAATGGCACATTCAGATGCACCAGATAGTAGCTCCTTCAAATTTCCCAACATTTTTGCCTTTTAACTGTTATTAAATAGTTCATCTCTGTGACCCATTCATCAGCTTTGGAAAAGAATGCACAGGTTTTGAGACAGCTGCTGCCCATAGCATTTTTTGAAGATTCGGCCCGACCAGCCAGACCGCCCCAGGGAGGAGACGGAACAGAGGTGGGATAAGAGCCATGCTATTCCAGCTTGGTTTAAGGCTGCTCTTGGCTAATATCTGGTCGCAGGAAGAAGAAATGGCAAAACAACAGGAAATCAGAGACTGCTGTCAAGCCTGTCTCCACCATAGCACCTCAGATCAAACTGTTGTGTTCTGAACCGACAGCAGCAAGATGAGAAGAGGGAAACTGTGTACATTATTGCCGCTTGGAGCTTAATCACAAAGTACAGTGTGTGCCTGATGTCGAACTTTTAATATGAAGATGTTATATTATCATCACTGATATGTTGTTCATTATGTATCTTCTGGTGAGAGTGAAATCAAGTATTTAACAGTTGTATTAGAAAGGCTGTGGACAGTCAGTCCTTCATCAAAGTCATCAATGATTTCTGAGGACAGGCTACAGCACACCAGTGTTGGCACATGCAATGTGTCCCTAACAGTTTATCCATGCCCATTGAGGTGCTGGAAGGTTTTTAATGTTGAATATCTGTGCAATGCGTGTTAACATTTATTGACAGGACTTAATGCCAATAAGGTGGCAAAGTAAGCAGAAGAAATGGTGAACTGCAAAGTAATCGCCGTTTTTGGAAAAATGTAGTTTAGAGTGAATAAATCAAATTTCATTTTTACAATTGTGACTTACACCTTACAATGTACTAGTAGTATCAACTACTGTGAAAGAAAGTGGTTTTGTCCTCAAATGAACCATGCTACATTCCCATCCAAGGACAGGGTTTCTGTGTCTTGTGGCAACTTTGATATCATGCATTTTTCTCTAATTGCCTCAGCACAGACTGTTCTGTGAGAGAAGTAGATCAAATTAGTTAGGAAGTTTATGTCATTCACCCCTCCTTTCTCTGCTTTGGTTTGTGTGATGAAAACAGTTAGACTATATAATGTGCTGTAAATTTTAACTTTTTGCTTACTTCTTTCTGTGATGGGGGAATGCATAAGTATATGTTTCGATAATACATTGATAATGTGTTGCTGTTGAAATCTGATTTCTCACCATGCTGTTGGCTAAAGACATGGCTGCAAAATGGGTATTACATGACTTTTACTGATTATACATTACATTTATCAATACGACAGGTATACATGGTGGACAGCATTGAATGTGCATTGACAGCAAACAGCATCAAAATTTTAATTTATTGCAAGCAGATCAGAAGGACATTAGAGGAAACTGTTGGTGTGTCTCCAGTAAACATGCTACAAATAAAGGCCTGGTTCTCCCCCAACCACTATTTAATTGTTGGTCATTTGAATGTTCAGTATTGTGTTTATAATTTCTATGCATGTCATTAGTAAGTATTTTGCAATGCAACCTCACTTATGCACATTAATTATTAACCATTCACTCACATTCAAACACAACATTATACAATACACCACAGTACAAGTCACAAATAACCAATACCAACAGCTGCTGGGGAGGCCATTTAACTTTCCCAGCTACATGTTATTACACATTGAGACTTACCTCCATCATTTGGCTTCTCAATATTTCAGACATATAGAAATTACTTAAGGTGAATACCAAAACACATTTTGTTTGTATTGTCAATTGTCAGTAAAGAAATTCAAATTGATGTTTGGGATTTAATGGCAATTTATTAGATCTGAACCAAATATTGAATCCATTTGGTCAATCCAAACCCTTTAAAATTTCAGGTGGAATCCATTTTGGTTCATAGTTCATTTTTAAATTCAGTTTAAAATAAGTTCAGTTGAGCATATTAACATTTTAGTTAAAATTACGTTCTAGCAGCCTAGTTATTGTTCACAACCTTAACATTAGATGAGACATAAGATATTGAATGTCCATTTAAAATGCATAGAATGCAGGTAAGCAAACATTACACCCTTTTTACTTTTAAACACCTTATTACATAATCCAAATACTGGCAATAATCATAATTTGTCTGATTACAGATATCATATTTCACACATTAACTAGACATTACTATCTTTTGGCTGTTAGGTGAGTTTTTCAAGTAATTACAAGGCAGCTCTTTAGCTTAAAGGTCCCCCATGGAGTTTTTCTTTTCAACAAACAAAACTTACATCTACATTCAGTGTTTCTTGCCGAAATGAATTGAGTGTATGATTGAGGTCTAACACACATATTGAATGTATTTCCTTCCTCATGCACCCCTGATCCCAAAAAAGGTTGGGCTGTGTAAAAGTTAAATAAAAACAGAATGCAACCTTTTGCAAAGTAACTGTTCAGTGAGATAATCTTCACAGATTAATTTCACTCATCTGGATTCTTAAGTGAAAATGCAATCACCAGAAGTAAAAAGCTAACATTAGACTATAAACCATGACTTCAATGCCACCACTAAGCTACTGTAAAGACAGACAACTGAGTAGATCTTATCTAAGTGTTGGCGTTCCACTTTTTAGCAAACGTTCCACTTTTTAGCAAACCAAAAGCTAAAGGAAATCTCTGCACCCTGTGGTAACCACAGACCTTATTTCAGGCATTTAACCCAAAACCCACTGACTTTGAGATGAGGGAAACAGAAGTGCTCGCATGTGCAGCCTTGTGTATGTGCATGAAATAAACAACACATGGACCCACCCACACAAACAGATCTATTGCACTACTGGGGTTCAACAACCCCACAGGGGATCTTTAGACAAAATACTAGCAGAGGACACTGTGCAGTACAGCACAGATGTACTAAGTTTGGCAGATCAGCCTTTTCTGTCAGAGCCACTAATTATTGGAACTCGGTACCAAACAAGATCAGAGTCATTAGTACATTTACTGGTTTTAAATCTAAGATGAAATCATGGCTTAAATCTATTCAATTATGCACCCACCAACCATAAATTCAAACATTAACTCACTATTTTGTAATCTTTTTAGTGTTGTATCTTAACATTCTCTTGCTATGTCTTAACGTTGTGATTTTATTCTTGTTGTTGAGTTGTGTTGTATTGTGTTTTAAGAGTTTTGTTTTGTTTTTTGTATGTGCTTGTCTGTGTTAGATTTATGTTATTTGCTCCTGCCCAGGGACTACAGATGAAATTTAGCTGGTACCTAATTCTGGTACGGCTGAGAGCCGTGCACTGTCCCTGTTAAATAAACAAATAAATAAATAAAACCACTGCTAGGGTCCTTCACATGTTTTGTTGAAAGTCATGTCATCCAAGTTGACTCAGTCTTGAAGTTTTTTCTCAAATTTCATATTTGGGCTCGCCAAAAAGTGAAAATCGATAACTTAAACCACATTCAAAGGTTTTATTAATTTAAACTTGATTACTCTGTACCAGCCAAGGATATTTAAACTCTTCCACTTCCTTTATAGTTAGATGCCTCCCCAACACAGTTTAACACAGTACTTCAAAGTACGACACAACAACAAGCCACCAAGACAACAACAGTGAGGAAAGGCGAGATAACTGGTAGAGAGGCAAAAAGGGAAGCACTACTAAATCAAAAATGAATTCTACACACAGGAAAGGATGTAGTTCCTCATGAGTTCATGTCATTACCTAGCATTCAGAGAGTAAGGCTGCTACTGGCTCTGCACTTACTTCTCTCTTCAACTCAAAAGGAGGAAAGAGGAGGAAGAGGAGAAGGAAGAGGAAGGCTCTCCAAACCAAGAGGAAGTAAAGGAGGTGGTGGTGGGTGGCAGGGGGGTAGGGTGGAGAAGAATTGTGGGGGTGAGTTGGGTGAGTGGAGGAACAGCAGGAGGGGAGTAGTGGTGGGAGGAGGGGGGGAGGTGGCAGTGGGGTTCTTGGGAGGTCAGAGCAATAGACTGGTGGTAGGGAGCAATGTTCCCTCTAAGACTGTGGATGCACTACAACGATTGATATGAGCTGACACTGAATACACATTTAACAGTTCATCTATAACATTAGACTACGGTAGAGTGTAATTTAACTCTTATTAGAGGGGAATTCTGGGATGTTTAGAGAGTTTGCCTGTTGTATTATCTCACCGTCTTACACCACTCCTTATTATATTCAGATTGACTATTATGTTCAAAAGTAAGTAAACCCAAGTCTGTATGAAATGTTGTAATTGCTGCTATAACCAGACACTGAACTATCATCTTTTTTATGGAAGTGGACAACTTTTCCATTAGAGAAGAACCTTATGATTGTTCCAGCTATTAGTCAAACTCTTCCTTCCTCATAAAAAAGATTTTCATTGCAAACCACGTACACATAAAGTAATGATATTATTTTTCTTCTTTCTTTTGTGGCCATAGCAGAGGATAGTTGCCTCTGTGATCATTGGCTCAAATATTCAGTATTTTCTTTTTAATGGAGTCAGTGCCTTTTAAAATGATGCTGAAAAAATATATTAATTTAAAAAAAAATACACTACTTTGGTTTTGATGTGGCATCTGAAAAGTGAGTAGTAACTAAGGTAATCAAAAAAATGTAGTGGAGTAATTGGAATTTGGTTCCAAAATATGCTGGAGTGGAAGTGCATTGTAGCAATTAATGAATATACTCAATTTAAAGTAGTACCTCAAAACTGTACTCAAGTACAGTACTTGAGTAAATGTCTTTGGTTGAGTTCCACCACTGACCAGGAGTATCTATATTGACTCGAGTAATGGAGTTGTGTACTTTGTCCACTACTGGTGTTACTAAAATATTTCTTCATCCAAAACAATCATCTATTAATCATCAATTAGTTGCCTTACAGTCCAGTTCTCCATAACACTGGCTTATTATTGGTTATTTATATTCCAAATTATTACATGGATAAAATATATGTATTACATATATACTTTGGGAGACAAAGGTGTTGTAATTTCTATTGGCACATCAGACCAGACCAACCAGATGAAAAAAAAAAAGTTTAGTTAAGTCATTGTTTATGAAAAATGTAAATCAAATTGATAAAAAATGTTTAACCTGCATTATAATACTGATAAACTGGCTTCAGTGCTCATAGAATTGGCAACACAAAATAAGATACTTGAGCTAGTTGTAAGTTAGTTAATGCAGTTAACTTTGACTTCTTGACTGTATTTTCTAGAGAGCCAGTAGTAGTAACCAGAAAAAAGACAAAATTGGAAATGGACCAACATAAAATGTGAATACCACTACATCACTCATCTTTTTCCAGTCTGTGCAATGTTTAGCCAAATGTGTTGCCTTCTTGATATTACTTGATTGTAAATTCAAAGACATTTTTTGACATTTTATAAACATTACAATTAATCTTTAATCAATATAATTGCCGGATGCATCCCTGATGCTGACAAATATGATACACTATCCACACAAGATAACTTTAGAATAAATAATAAAATATACTATGTATATACATAAAATTATCAAATCACATTCATGAATTCTGGCAGTCTGTGACCCTTGGCATGCCACACCACTGAGAGTGATAGGAACCTACATATGTATTCAAATACTGATTAATATAATATAATCAGAATGGCTTAAGCCTAAAGCTCTCATACTATCAGCTCTAGTGTTTCCACAGCCTTAGACAGTTACATCCAGTCAGTTTTTCTAGCTGCATAAATCTGCAGTTGTCATTCCAACCAAACACTTAAGCAATGCAGGACCCTGGACTTTGACCCAGAGCTCACAAACTGGGATGTAGATCCACTGACCCCTGGCAGAGCTGTCACATAGAGCTGCATCAACTAAGACTGCTGATGTACAAAAGCATGGCTTCCTCTAAGCAGCCCTGCATGCAGCCCGACCTCTGCAAACCTGTTGTTTTTTAACTATGACGGTCTGCTTTTCAACTGTCATGCAAAAGACAATGCTGCTAAGTTTTGGCGAACAGAGATAACATATTTCACTCGTCTTAATTGTTTTCTACCCTACTCCATACTCACTTTTTCAGCGAACTTATAATAAGGGCCCCCTCAAGGTCTTAGCATAACTTGATAGGTGTTATCCCGAGATTTGGAGGTATTCAGTTTCCCTAGTGTCCGGTAATCCAAATGAATACTATTTCCCCCACCCTATCAACTACGGCATTCAATACAACCTTCGGTCACAGGTGGATACTAATTGTAGTGCATACGGCCTACATCTTCCTGCTCATCCTAAACAAATCTCTAACATATCTCTAACACAACCCTTTACCTTTCCACTCTCCTCATTCACTGAGTGTAGTGTTTGGTATGAATGAAAACCAGAAGTCTGAAAGGACTGGACACCACTGACTTAGAGGAAACATTGGTGAGAAAAGTAAGTCGTGGAGAAAAGGGAGGCAACAAAGGGGAGAGGGGTGAATCGACTGGTTTTGGATGGGAGTCGGGGGAGGAATTATTTACCTGTAAGAAATGGCAAGAGCGTTCCTGTTGCTGACTGCCCTTAGATTTGACTAGAGCTCTATCTAGGTTTAGGTTACCGGATCCTGCGCTGGCTCGTAGCTGGTTGTGGCTGCTGTTGTTGGTGTAGACCTCTCGGGCCCTGCTCACCGTTAGGCTCGACGACCATGCCCCTTTCTTCACAAGAGGCCCGTCCACAAGACCCAGTGGCAGCAAGGGGCCACTTCCTCCACCGATACCGCCACCGCTGTTATTGCTGCTACCACTAACTGGCACACATGCCGACGACGCTGCATACTTCACATCGTTGTTGCTCCGGGAGGCTTTGAGTGCAGGATGGTGGTGTGTGTGGCCATGGTGTGCGTGGGTGTGTGTGTGTTCGTTGAGTGTGGAGTAAGGGTCCATCATGAAGTACTGCTGGGACTGCGAGGAGGAGAGACTGGGGAGGGGAGTCTGGGGGAACTTGTCAAGGTTATTACCGGGGTACCGGCCCATTGTCATGGCGATGGGTGAGGGGGAAATGGAGGGTGAGGGTGAGGGTGGAGGTTGGTGGTGGTGAGGGTGGTAGAGACACAGCTCCCGTTCCAAGTTGTCATCTGAGCTCCAATATCCGGAGCCCGGAGCAGATGCTGAGCCGTGGAGCTGGTGGTGGTGGTGGTGGTGGCTTCGATGCTTGGGCTCTGCTGATCGACAACGCTCACGGCTCTTGCTGCGCTTCCTGTGGCGCACTCCCACTGGTGGAGTTTCACCCTCTGGGCTGGCCCTTGAACCACCACCACCACCTCCTCCACCACCACCACCACCACCATTAACGCTCCCATTGGCCCCCTTGGAGGACTGTGTGTGGTGTGGGCCCTCCAGTGAATGTGACTTGGTAAAGAGTTTCTGGACTGAGTGGACCAGGTGGCGAATTCTCCCTGGGCTGTCATTGTTGTTGTTGTTGGCCCCCATCCCCCCACTGTGGGCCAACACTCCTCGTTTGTATTGCAGTGTATGGTAGCCATCTCTGGAAAATGATGGCTGACGCTCAAACGGGTCAGCAAGGTTTGCTGGTACCCGGGTGGGCGTTTTACCTCCATAGCCTCCTCCACCTCCTCCTCCCCCTCCTCCTCCTACATATGGTACCATGGCCATACACTCATCCTTTACCTCAGGATGGTGAGATGAGGAGGTGGAGTGGCACCTCCTTGGGAAGGTTCCATATGGGACGATGCTGTTGCTGTCAGAGGGGTACGAGGTACGCTGAGCATTGTAGTAGGACAGCTCAGCAGGATGCGGCATGGGAATGGGTACAGGTATGTCATTGTGACTGATCAAATATGGCTTGCGGTCAACATGGTGACCCAGTGGATCATATGATGGCTCATAGGAGACCACATGGTGACTCCGACTACTGGACAGGCCTTTCATGACAGGGGTAAGGATGGGTGGATGGAAAGAGCAATGATATGGATGAGAGATGCCAGGCAGGCCCGTGACCAGAGAACGGCTGCAGAAGACTGTCCCTGAGAGGAGAGCTGCAGACTCTGGAAAACAAGGAAGAGAAAGGGGGAAGAAGACAAGCAGTTAATAAAAGGCAACCAAGTCCACTAACAACAATCATGGGAATGATAGGGCCCAAATAAACAATAACAGTGTCAACAATAGTGTTATGTTGTAGATATCAAGAATTCTCAGCGTTTAATCTTTTGGCCTTAAATTATAGCTTCTCCGTGTTCCCGACAGTCATGTTTTAATGGGACAAACATCTTGAAACATGTAATTCTACAGAGATTGATGTTCCGTATTAAGAAAAAAATGCTAGAATAGCAAGGTGTTACAACAAGTATGCTAATACTGAAAGATAGTTGATAGTATTACTTCCTTGGTATCGTGTGGTATCTGTGTTTTGTCAGTGATAAATAGTCTTGTTAGTTAGAGTTCTACAAAATGCACCCAGCATTCTGTGCTGCCCCAATGTTAGCAACATTAACGTTTTCTAGCTAGCATTAGCTACATTAGCTAGGATTAGCAAAATTAGCTAGTGCACAAGCTGGCGACGTAATGTGAATTCAATGGAAGGGGGAGATGGAATGGCTGAATGTTATCAACAGCACCGTTAAACATGGCCTAAGTTTCAAATAATGAGGTCAACATAAGTAAAGGTAAACCCTGGGACGAAAAAGTTCAGGTTTCAGAATACTCTAAATACTGCTACAGCATTATGTTGTCAGCACTTTCATTGGTCATCCGCTCCCGACACACGACCACGACCTACACTCTCAACCTCTCTATTTGTAAAGACGTAATTTACCGCAGCTCTGACAAAGACTCTGATATGGATCATATTTTATTTAAAAAATATTTTGTGGCTGTCCCTCTGTTGTATTCCAGCTGCTCTGCCTGAACCTTTGCTGATTTACAAAGTTATATATCTGCTAACTGTAACAGCTGCTGTTAACTAGTTCAGTTAGCTGTGGAGTTAATGGTCCTATTGGCTTACTCTCTCTGATGGGTCCCTCAGACCCTAACCCAACTAAAAAGTTGTTGCTCAACAGCTTACTCCTACCCTTAAAAGTTCAAATTAGCTCAGTTGTTAAGAGTGACTGCTTAGAGGCTTAAGGGTACTGTAAATTACTCTTTCATCACTACTGCAGAATGTAGTCTCCCAACGTAACATTTTAATTTTGGTGATGGCAGAAGAATGACTTCTCCATTTTTTCATCAGTTCCATCAGTTTATCTATTGGACAATGATGAATATATGTTAACTCTGTAATGCAAGTCTGGTTATCATGAACTTTCATGAATCATGAAGTCTCTCACAGGCCGTCCAACAAAGGCCGTCCAACACCAAGCTTCTAAATGATTGGACCAAATTCAAGAAATTTGTAGAACAATTTTATCTAAACTGTTTTGGTTTCAGTCCAGTATTTAAAAACATAAACACAGGCAGCAGAGGGATGATAAGGATTAAAAGTGGATGTTTATTTTCTCCAGTTCAAGGCCTGTCTTTTTAATTTTTTTAAACACATCTGTTTAGCCTGAACTTTTTAGTGCAGGTAAAAGTTCTGTTAGAAGACCCTTCTCTCTGACCTTACATAACAGTGAGTTCACATCCCTGGTGACTATGGGAAAAGGCTCCAGGATCAGACCCCTTACAAGACAGTTTTATTACCGATGAACAGCCATGCAGGGCCACAGTGTTGATGTGTATGCTACATGCAGGTCCGTGTGTGTACTTGCAAATGCTCTTGCAGTTGTGGGATAGGTGTGTGTGTGTGTGTGTGTGTGTGTGTGTGTGTGTGTGTGTGTGTGTGTGTGTGTGTGTGTGTGTGTGCGCGTGTGTGTGTGTGTGTGTTTGTGTTTAGGTGTGTGTTCATGTGTGTGCGTTTGAGTTTCCTCTGTCCTACTTGGTCTGCGACACAACTACTTAACACAACCTGACAGCTCCACTGGTAGAGGGGCTGCTAACAAGCAATGAACTGGGAAAAGGCACACACACACACACACACACACACACAGACACAAACACGCTGAGAAATCAGTAGAACCACCACTCTCCTTTCAGAGTTCCATGAAAATAAAGATATCATATCCATGTTAATCAGTGAGTGTACATTGACAGTTCAAACCTCCTGCTCTTTTTCTTCCATTCATTTCGACACAGACCATTTACAACATTTATTATTAAAGAAACATTTTTGGACCATGAATTGTCCCTCTCCTCAAACATGACATGGTTGCAATGTGATACTGTACCAAAAATAGGAAAAATGAAAATGGTACTCAGAAGAGGACATATCTCTGGTAAGGCCCAACAGTCCCCTTTAATTCAATCAAGCCTAATCCAATATCAGATTTTATAACCCTGTAGCACTCTAAAATTAGCCAACAGTCACAGCACAACAATTGTTTTGTCATGGTAAAGTAGGTTGATAAAAGTTAAACAAATGTTCACTACAAATCTTTGATGCACATCTGTGGTAGTTGCAGGTTTCCATCATTACTTGTTAGTGTAAAGCTGCTGAAAAAGACTACCCTCTATGAAATCATTTATAAATCCTCTCCATTCAGATTTTCATCAGGACCCACATGAAATTGTACTCATAGATACCAGCAATATAATTTAAAACATTAAAAAATAAAGATATGTGAATTAGTCCTTTAGAAATTAACAAAAATGGAGAAAAACACCCTAACTAGCAATGTTAAAGAAAGTATAAAAAATTACTGGATGCGCCCCGGATCAAAACCAAAATCTAATGAGGTCTATTCTGGGCCAAACAGACACATTGACACGGCTGAAAACATAACCCCTTTGGCAGAGGTAATAAACCACAACCATGGATTTTTTTTTTGATAGACATGAAAATGTAACATTAATTCAATAGCTAAACTACTAATAAATCATCTTTTGCAATGAGCTGTTGTGTATACAACATATATAAATGTATTTATGTAAATCAAAACCATGAAAGGATTTTTCATGGTCAAGCAAACATTCAAAAGCAGTGTGAAATCAAAAATGAAGTGTGTGACATAACATAAAACATTGCATAAATATATTGTATTTTATATATATGTCTGTGTGTGTGTGTGTGTGTGTGTGTGTGTGTGTGTGTGTGTGTGTGTAAATGACCACTTTTTTTAGTCTATACCTCAACCTTATCATTATTGATAACACGCAATTTGCAGTCTATAGTTCTTAAAATGCTGTTGTTTCTCTGTAAGCTCTTTTTAAAAATAGGCTGTTGAAGTAGAGGCCACAGGCTTTGGAAATGTGTAATTCCTCCTGGATTTGACACTTTGTGTCTATGGACATTCATGAGGAGGAAGTCCTAAATTAGTATGTCTCACTGGAAAGGCATTGTACTCGCAGCACTGTGTCTAAAAATAAAATGAAGTGAATCAAAGGAGGAAGTGATTGATTTAAATGATATGCTAGTGAAAGTCAGACATTAATGTTCAAGGACTCAGATAACAGCGGCTTGAATATAAGCAGAATTTCTTTTTTCTCTACTAGCAGCATACATCAAATACAATTTCATAAAATCAGTTAGCTCAGAGCTAGCTGGAGGATTCTGAATGGAAGTATTCCCTCTACTTAAGAGGGACTGAATGTGATCTTTGGCCGCATGTTTCCCCTACTTTGATGGCACTGGCCACAAGTCATGCAGGAAAACTTTTCTTAAACATATCTTTCGGTCTATATATATACATATAAAATTGAAGATTAAACTAACAAGTTACAACCAAATTAGTGGGCTTTAGACATGTTGGTGAGGCAATTACTTAAAATTACATCACATTATATCAATTATATCAATTGTCAAGCAAGATTGGGGGTCATCAACAGCATGGTATGATGCTGCTTTGTGAGTCCAAACTGGAAGGCAAAGGGCAGGGAATCCTAAGTGACTAATCACCTCTCTACAGCGAATGAGTTGTTACCAGGATGGAGGTACAGTGCAAGCTACCATTTTTGTGGACTTCCCAGAGATCCTTTATGTCTTTCAGTATAACTGAAACTACTAAATGAATGGCTTGAGTTGTGGCTTGCAATTTGTTTTACTATAATATTTAATGTTGGTGATGTTGTTGTGGAGCATGCTGTCATTAAATATTCGTCTTCAAGGTTTATTTGTTTGAAAGCTGCCACAAACACAAAGACTCACACTGCCTGCAAATCAGATCTGTTTCTCAATTCAGATCTTTAAGACAAACTATCGACACTGTTATTTTCAAGTGATCAGATCAGATTTTTGTGTCTGGACATCACCAATTTATCTGCATCAGTTACTCTGGTAATGAAGTGAGCGCCAGTAACTATGTATGCTGGTAACGCAGCTTTACAACACAGACGCATCATCTCACCCTTCAAACAAGCACCCTGTCAGGTCATGGAGCTGTTTATTTTAGCCACTCGGCTATGAGCGGCATGATTCTGCTCAGCTGCTCTGATGCACTTCGTTGGCTCAGGAGTAGATGTGTGTTGTATTGCGAATGGCACAATAGATGGTTTAAAATCTGATACGAGCAGCCAGTGTCCGGAAATGAGACTCATCTTTAGAAATCTTGATCTTGAAATGTTATCTGATACTGAACCTCTCATCAGAGAAGCAAAATAAAAAAGCATTTTTCCCCAAAACTGGAACTGGATCACTGGCCAAATGATTGAAATCTTTAGAAGCTACACGCCTTATAATTCCATTACAGACTGTCAACACCAACCATCTACCATGGAAAGACTTGATCCAGTCTGTCATGCACAGACGTCTGTGATAGCAATAAAAGACAGGCCTTATCGTAGTGTTGACCACTGAACTCATGTTCACTTCTCAGCATAATTGGCAGCGTTCTCAAGTGGAAAACCTGGTGAGGGATCATAGTATTTCAAACAGGAAGAGCTTCTAATCAGAACAACTAGATTCTCAATTGTCGTCATAAAAAACGGATAGTTATTGTGATGACTGTTTTTTCGTAGGCTAATATTTACTTATCAGCTCCACAGCAGGCTCTCAATAACCTTACCTACAGTCAAAGTAAATCAGGACGCGCAAGAACACATCATTCTCTGCACTGGAGATTAGCTATCTATGCAACTGACACAACTGGATGTTAATCTCTAGAAGGAGAGGTGAGTAGAAGAGAAGTTATGCGAGAAAGGGAGGAGAGGAAAGGAGGAAACACAGCAGATGGAAACAAACTCTACAAGTTATATAGAAGAAACAAAAAAAAACGATGAGAGACTGACAGCTGAACCCCCCCCCAACAGTCTTTTAACGCCACCTCCTGCTGCATTTTCAAAGAGCCATATGTGCCAGGCAGGCTGGGTTGATGCTGTGTGTGTAGGCGGAAGGAGAAATGAAAATAGGGCTGAGATCAAGTTATTTTGGGCTAAATGGAAGCAGGCGAACAAAAAGCCTTTGAGTCACCCTCTGAGGGTGGATACCAGCACCGGAGGCAGACAGGATACTCATTTAATGTAGCCCGACGGGCATTTTCTTCCATAGCAGGGCACACAAGGGAGATACCTCAATAACAAATCCAGTGAATAACTAATTCAGCATGTCCTAGGCAAAAAATAATCAAATGACTTCATGCAGAGAAAAAAACACAAGACAGAGGGCTCTAATTTCACTTCAGTAAAACAGATCAAGGTTCAAGGTTCATTAATTTGTCCTTCTACAACACAGGGCCGTACATCCAAATGCAAGTTGTAGTCCCTTTATGCTGAAACAAAAAAAATACATCTTTTACAGTGTAGTGTAAAGGCTGAGTTCAGCAGTCTCACAGCCTGAGGAATGATGCTGCTCCGTGGTCTGGTGATATAGCAGGCAATACCTCTGTATATTTTACCAGATGGCAGCAGGGTGGACAGACGGGACCAGTGCAAACGCAAGAGTGTAGACACTTGTGGCTGTTAATACTAAAACACACCCCAGCTACACACAGCCATGTGTGGGAAAGGGGTCTAGAAGTGGGGTTGATATGAATGATCTGCCTACACTGTCAGTTTTAGTGCATGGCCAAATGTAACAGCTCACTACAAACAAATCGGTTTACTGTTCTCACTGATAATTTACTGACAAAAACTTCATAAAACATCATAAACTCCCTTGTCAGCAGCAATAGACAGAAAATTAAGATTAATTTGAATTAAGTTTTGTGATATAAATTCAATATTGAGACAGCAATTTCTCTGTGGGGCTTTTTAAATTACTATAGTGACGTTACCCCCAAATTCCACCAGATCCGTGTTCAGTCCATCTCTGATCCGCCACAGCAGCAGAACTAGAATGGTTTCACTCTAGTCTATGTGTGTACTTCCACTGGCTCTGCTGTGTTGCATTTCTACTGCAGCTCCGGCAGTCTGGACCCTTCCGCAGCAGATACGCAAAGGCTTCTATTTTTGCTGGATGCCGGAGCACTGCGCAGCAATTCAGCCTAATTTAACACACAGCAGACCAGAAGTCAGACACCAAAACAACATCAAAACATCTGGTAATTTTCAGAATAAAACACTCTGTGTTGACACAAAAATCCAAAAAAAAAAAAGAGAGACAAATCCAAACTCTTCTTCTAATCCTTTGGTTGGGAAAACTTTGTGTCTGTGGTTGTGTTTGTAACACATACATGTATAATTGAGATCGTGCATGATTCTGTAATTCTTCGTTCTGCCATTCCAGCAGTCTGAAAGGGCTGCGCCGTGTAGGGCTGGACGATTCATCGAATATTGATCACAATCATGAAAACACTGTAATCGAAGAAAAACGATTAATTAATTTTTTATTGCTATTATTTTTATAATTATTTATATATATTATTTAATATAATATTATTATTTTACATTTTTACTTGTTACTAATTTATTTCCGGTTGTTTTTCTAAAAGTTATATTTGAAGTTGAGTTGTGGTGGCTCAATAAATATGTTTTTTGAAATCAATGAATAATCGTGTTTATTAATCATGATTTCAATATCAATCAAAATAATTGTGATTATTATTTTTTCTATGATCGTCCAGCCCTAGCACCGTGTTGGACTCAAAACGGAGCCGGTGAGTGTTGAGGAGGAGGCGGCACAGAGCAAATACTCTGCAGAGCTATTCCGCAACACACACAAAACGGGTGAAATTCTAGGGTTAAAAGAATATTAAGTGTGCAAAGTCACTGAAACTACTAGATAGGTCTTGTGTCATATTATAAGATTACAGAATAGTGCTTGTATTGATAGACTAAATTCAGTAGTAGAATGTGGTCCCACTGTATGATAACACAGCTCCCACTGCTGTAATAACAGAGATAGAAGATATATAATGATCAATTAAGAATTCCACATGGATGCTATGTTTTTGTACACAGCTACACATTAAGATATGGAATTGGCTGACAACAAGGGACAGTGGCGAGACAAACAAGATTTTAGTCATAGTCTCCTTAGATGGCTTCAGGTGACGATTAGCTGCAGTACTATGGTCTTGTTGGCTTTGCACAAACTGCTCCTGCTGTTTCTGCCGTCACTGCAGCCAATCATACTGTCCAATGTAATATCTGTTCGCTATATTTGTTTTGTTGTTTTGTTAAATAGTTTGTCACGATTATTTTGGCAGCATCTGTTTCTACTTTGGTTTTACCTTCATATTCTCAGAGCAAATTAAAAACCCATGAAACATGCATTTGAAAACATAATATTTTGAAACACAACTGGATTTTTAATATGTCAACTGAACTAATTAATACTTATTATTACAGTTTGTAATTGATTACATATCTTACAAATGAATTATTATGTTATAAATCATTGGAGTCTTGACTCCAAGTGGCGGTTTACTATTCAGTGTTTTATCCAATTTATATTACTAGTGCATTGCCCGTAGGAAGCATGTAGCCTCTTCCTATAGAAAAGTGGGAGGTTAAGTAGTTTTTTTTATGGATGGCCAAATGGGGTTGTGTTTGAAGGTGGAACATCAGGGATATAACTGGCTGTTTTTGACTACTTTGATTATACCATTATATTTCACCTTGAAAACTATTTACCTTGCCTTGTTTGGTGTCATTATTTTCAGCACAACCTCGCATGTTTGACTGTACGTTTATTTTTTCATTTTAACATATTATATTAACACTGTGGACCTAAAATCACAAAATAACATAAGAAGAGTAGGAAAAAGTTCGATTTTTTACTGTGAAAACCACAAACAGTTTAATGAACCAGTTGCATTAGTTATAATGCAAATATAAATTGTTGTTTGCTGAATTTGTGCATAAGTTTTTGAAATGTACAAAGTTATATGTAACTATTTACATTAAAATGCAGGAAATGGCTCAGGCTCCTCAGCTCATTCCTGCCTGCTCCGCAATTCAGCAGTTGACTCACAACACAAATAAAAATGACTACACTACACACTAAACACACTACACCAAACACTTCCTTTCACACTAACTATACACTCCAAACACGCTATATGTCACAGATATCTCAACTCTCAAAACTCGCTGTCTCTGTCGCTGTCTGTATCACCGCCGACGTCCCTCACACAACTTCCTGTTCCTCTCCAACCAAACTTGCTGCTTGGACACTTTCATGACAAAAGCCCATTTTTACCGTTTCTTCCTGCGCCAGACACAAAGCAAACGTGACGGCAATGTTCGTGGCGGACATTATTTACCCTAAGTCCAGTTTTGGACGTGCCGGTGGGTCCAGTCCGTTGCCTCGGGAGGTGGGCCATCTGGGTGAGCAAGCAGCTAGCAGCTAGCGTTAGCTACACACGAACATCCACAGATTCTGATTCCACTTAGTTGTCGGTGCGTCTCCAGATCTCATCTGACCCGAACAGATTCGGTCTGGACTCGTTTAGTCTCATTAATCCACAACAGTCAGTTTAGATGCACAGAACAGAACGGGACCGAACCGCCGTTTAACTCCCGGTCCAGCTCACGCCGCCGCAGGTATAAATCCGCTCTCCTCAGACCCGAACAGACTCGGTCCGATCTCGTTTAGTCTCATTAATCCACAACAGTCAGTTTAGATGCACAGAACAGAACGGGACGGGACCGAACCGCCGGCAAAATCCCGGTCCAGCTCGCGCGACTGCAGGTATAAATCTGCTTGTTTCTAAAGGTATGTCGTGGCTTGAGCTCTGCAGTGATTGGCTCTGGTGCGCACGTGACTGTGGTGGCTCTGGTGGACAATGCTTGAGGAATGTGTAAAGCATTTATGAAATAATTCATTAACGGTATCATTGTTGTCCAAACAAATCCGCATAACACACTATTGAACCAAGCAGCAGCCATGTTGAAACTCTCAGGTCAGTCTGATCCTGATCCGCAGAGATATTTGAGGCACACACACATACACACATACACACACAGAGACAGACAGAGATTCCTTGCTTTTATAGAGAGATTACTGTTTACTGACTTAATATCCTACACATGAATTATTACTGATATCATTGCTGTCAGACAGAAACCTCTAATTTGCAAATTTGACTTATTTTTTTAGAATCATTTTACTGGCCACCCTTCATATCTGTACACATTATTAGCCAATGAATGTATTAAAGATCTTGTCTCCAGCCGGCCTCTTGTCTTATGACACACAGGGCAGCACAACAACACTTGTTGTTGTCATTCGAGATCTGTTGCATTTTTGATAACTATGAACTTTAATAAATCACTTTTTGGTTGCACAGTAATGGATGAATATGTCTAAAAAACTGCAAATCCATTTCAGTTTGATTTGCTTGTAGGTTTGTAGGCAATTTTTTTAAATATCTCAAAATAATGACTGTATTTCCAGCTACAAAACGCACATCTCTCTCCTCCCTCCATTGTTGTTGTGTCGCTGCGTGGTGTACATGTGAGTTGTCGTCATGCTGGAAATGTGAATTTTCGCACACGTGACGTCATTCCTCGAGACGCAAGAAGAAAGAAAAAATATATATTTTTACAGAGGAAAATGACTAAAATAATAGTAACACACAGTGACTTGAATAAGTAATTTTAATCTGATTACTGGTTTGGAAATATTAACGCGGTAGATTACTCATTACAGAGGCCGGGCCGTGCACGGGGTCGGGTCGGGTTGGGTTTGATGTTTTTGGGCTCGATCTACGCTCTACTACAGAGTCACACGTAAATGTCATATATTGAAGATGGGAGGTTACCACCCAAAAGTGTTCCCAAACTT
This sequence comes from Diplodus sargus, assembly GCA_903131615.1. Lineage (NCBI taxonomy): Eukaryota > Metazoa > Chordata > Actinopteri > Spariformes > Sparidae > Diplodus > Diplodus sargus. The sequence continues at coordinate 1,424,131 of CAEMYA010000341.1, read as the reverse complement.
TGGACGTGTTTGGTTTTGCTTTCCTGCTCTCCTCAACATGTTCCGCCATCATTCATATTTTTCTTCTTCTGTGGAACCGTCTTCTTCTTCTATGCCACACAGTGGTGCGCATTCTAGTAGCAGTGCTAAAGCGATTTATTCCGCCTCAAATCTTGAGTCGACGCACAAATTTCGTGTCGACAAATTTTTATTGTTGACGTAATCGATTACGTCGACTAATCGTTGCAGCCCTACTCTATGGGCCTGCTTTCAGTCCAACAGTTTTTCAGTCAATATCGATTCTGAATATTTGAAACTGTTTTAGTACTCATTTTCTGCAGTATTGATATACGTTAAAAACTGTGCTTTAATCACTCTCTCTTAGTAGTTACTCAAGAAAAGTAATATATTGCACTATTGTTACTCGTTTAGAAAAATGGACTCATTACACTTATATCTATTTACAACCTGTGAAATAATGCATGACACTAATTACTTACAAATATGACTTGCCTCAGCCTAATATATCTATATATAGATAATGAGGAGAGGAAAATGATGATGACAGGACAAACATGTTTGAATGGCATATGAAGTGCTTGGAAAGGGCTGAACACACTCAAACAAAATCGACCAAGTGACTCACCAGACAATAGTCGCTACAGCAGTATGGTGACAATGGTACACTAATTCAGCTTGTCTGACATGTTTACCACTAATGCAGTGCTAATACGTAATGAGGAGGAGTCTCCAAACAGTCTGTTTGACAATCTGTCAGCCCATGCTAAAGAGCCTGACCACAGGTGCACCAGACAGTAACAATGCGTTGGATTTCATGGATATCAGAAAAGGATCAGTAGTTGCCAAGCGTACATGAAACGGTATGTTTGATTATGTTTTCTATCTATCCCATATGCAGATAATTGAAGAACTTTATTTAACGCAAGTAACGTAAACATTGCTGAAAAATGTTGATGTTACTGAATTTTGTAACACTTAGGCGTTACATTACTGCATTACAAACTAATGTAACGTGATTACAGTAATGAATTACTTCATAACACATTACCCAAAAAAGTGGAGTAGACACATTCACATTGAGAGAATGAAAGAAAGAAAAAGAAAAAGTAGAAGTTTGCAGTAATGTGGTAGGCTGTTTGTCATTGAATAAATGCTACTCAAAGTCTTCAAGCCCAGGCCAAGTTCCTTTGTCTTGTTTGCAAATGATGAAAGTGAAGGGGGTAAGGCACAACTTTGACCCTGGCTCACATAAGGTGGAATGTCTTGTAAGGTGGACCAGCTATTCTCATGTAAGTGACAAGTTGCTGCTCCAACTCGCTCACTAACAACATTTCAGGTGGAAACACTGCTTTTTTATGATTGAAGGCCTGGTCTGCAGAGAAAGTGTGATGTTGAATGTTTACTATAGTCATTCAGTCAATCTTGGGCTGCTCCTGTGGAGCAGCACAATGATCGCAGATCAGAATGTGGTAGCTCAGGGCAGCACTACAGGGAAGGTCAGGGGTCAGCAAAAACATTTGATGTCATTTGGAGATCCATTAACCTGGTGTTTGATGGCTGAACAGAATGCCTGACCAGCATTCTTCAGGCCTGCTGATTGCAGTATAAACACAATAGTAAAACATGCTGTAAATGAACCTACCAGTACAACCTTGCTGGAGTGTAGAGCTCTTCAAGCTCATATGCCCAGCCTATCTAATCATTTTATATTGGATAAAACTTTGTCTCAATAACTGAAATGTTTAGTCTAATTTAAATGTTTTTTTTAATCATCTTCGGAATTTCCCACTCAATTGCATCATAAGGCAAATAGGCCATAATGTGACTACTGACTGGGAACGAAAAACATTAAAACACACCACATGTCTGCATGCGTGTTGCATTTTCTGTTCCTTTCACTTGTCTCTCTCTCTGTCTCTCTTTGCCGTACACATTCCCAAAAAGAGGAGGGATGTATCGCCATGGTAACAACAGCAGTATGTGAAACAGACATGACAGAACAGAAATTTTAAATGGAGAACACTCATTATACCTCCTGCATCATTTAGCGCTGTCCTTCCAGTTACACCTACGTAGACACATACACACACAAACACACTCACACATGCACATACTGAACGAATTGTCCTTTGGAAGCTAAAAATATATTTTCAGTTAGCACCACAGAAATCTCTGTCTTTAAACAGAACAGGCAGGTGGCTTTTCCTAACAAACACTTGATGTCTGAATATGTGCCATGATACTGATGCAGAAGAAAAGAGTTGATCCAACTTCATATCCTGCTCAAATAACTGTTTCATCACTGAAAAGATGACTCTTGCATAAAACTTGTCTGTCTTTTAAGTGGAAAGAAAATTATTTTGAAATCAGTGGTAGATGAGCAGAGAAAAACGAGATAAAGGGCTGGAGTATTCCCTTTGCCTTTTCCCTACAAAACATGCACTACGCTGGGCCGATACACACTCCTGCTGACTGCCGATATAATGCAAGTTAGGCGATGATTGGTTTTGGCCCATACATTTTTGAAACAGGAAACTATATGGTAGCTGGTTAGTAAAATATTACTTATATTACTGGTGAACGGTACACTAAAATTTGTTTTTGAAAACAGTTTAGGAGAGAAACATGCAATTTAGAACAGAGTCTTGATGCATATTTGATCAACTGGTTTTACAGTTGTATCTGAGTTTGGTCTTAGTTCGAGGGAAAGAGGGGCGCTCTCTCTAGATCCACTTCTATACTGTTTGTGTCCATGGAGGCGCTGACATACAAAAGAAAATTAGGAAGTGCAAACATGGCGACATGTGAGCAGACTGTCATACCAGTGACCGCAAATGGCGTTATTATCATCTATAAGCCAGAAACCACAGGATATTTTGAGGAGATCTCTAGACAATTTTCAGCCAGGTTTGTGGGGACAAAGACTGGTATATTAAGCCACAACATGATTTTCTCTTACCAAGCCTAACCAAGTGGTTTATGAGACTAAAACTAACCAGACTAAAAGTTAAGTGGTTCAACTTATATGTGGTTTGCCAACATTTAATCTGGTGATCTGGTTGTCATTTTCCATTTAGGATGCTATATCTTTGCATAGCAAATAGTTATTTTGCTGTATAACCTTCCTAATAAACCCACCTAATGCTTCACTGAGATAGACCAGGTGTGTGTAATAGTTACTTTACCTGACCTAAGCCTTTGTGCCTTTCCTTTTTCTGTATATGCCCGTTAAATGGGCTTCTGTAGAAGATCAAGTGTTAACTAGAGATATGTCTGTGGAAGTAGTATGAAATACTACATCAAATGTTGGTCTTTAGAACATGACTTGTGTTTGACTGAATGGAGGACAGAATCAGTGCCTCTATAGCTATTGTAACCAGCTGTACTGAGGACGGCTGGTGCTGTCTGAATCCTCTACATCTGCTCTCAGATATATAAAACACTACATTTCTCATAAGGTCTGAACTTAGAGTGTGCACAACTTTATGAATGCTGACACTTTACATGGAGAAGGAAAGCCAAAGTGAGGTGGATCCACGGAGAAGCCATGCTTGCTTAGTACTTCACTTGTCAGATTCAGAGGAGATGGCTTACAGCTGCATTATGCAACATATCTATTAAAATATACTAAGCCTCATTCCTCAACTTTCAATGCGAGTCTTCAGGTCCCGGTGCCATACTGGTCAACCTAGTCTGCTAAGGAACTGCCTTATCTTCACTGCAGTTAATTAACCTCCAGGAATATTAAACAAGGATGGAATTACAAATTTGAGCTATGCAGACCAAACCAACCCTGACTGGGAACATGTGGATTTTCCCTGGTTGCCCAAAATTACATTTTATTGTCAGTCAGTTGGTAGGAAATCTGAAGACCTGAAAATTAAGCAATGACCCAGAACTCCAGATTTTTTTAAGATTGAATAATGTTTCTGTTGTTTCACACTAGTGCAAACTACACTTTCATATACAATTGAAATAAAAAGACAATTCTATTAAAGAACAGTGTAGAAGCAGTAGTCGTCACAGTGAATGGCCCATCCCTCACTACTTTTCTCAGTTTCTCTATTATGACTGAGTGTAAATATTGCCAAATAGGTGCTAACTCTTCCCACTAAAAGTTAAATGTGACTCCTGTTACTCTGTGCTGCAACTCTGCTGCTGGACCTGTGCCAGCACAGACTAGACACCTCAGTTTGTAATCGTAGCATCTGTTGTCAGATTATGGATTTTTTTAAGTAAATGTATTGTGTTTATTACATCATTTAAGTAAAATTACGGTGGAAGGGGTGGGCAAGTAATGTAATGGGTGTAAACTCAACCATCCCGTAACACCAGCAACCTAAATTACCATGGCAACATTTAAATAAGTATGTATGAGGAAATAAGACTTGCACTGTTAAACACTGATCTGCATACAGATGAATATTTCTGTTGCATTTTTTTTTTTCCTTTTAAATATGAAGAAGAATATGAGCAAAGTGCACCCAGGTGTCCAGTTTTTTTGTTCAGTGCACAGTTTCAATAAGTAATTGATTTTTTGTGAAAAAAAAATCTGCACTTACTTAAAAACTGATCATATAAAATTGTATATAAACTGCTGTTTGTATTTTTGTATAATTGTGTTAATAATGGGGGAAAAAAACTACATTTTCAAAAATATTGCACTTTCTTGTAGTACTTGAGCGCTGCAGTGGCCCTCCTATATGACAATACCAGCAGTGGCACCAAGCTAATTTGATTTTCAGACCCCCGCCTTAAATCCAACATGGATCTTTTCTATATTAGTTGTTTGCCAATTATTGTTTATATACAGTATATCTTTTTGATATGTGTATGTATTTATTTAAGAAATTGTGTTGTGGGAGGAGTAAACTTTGACAGAAAAAGTTGGAAAACAGTGTGTTAACATACTAACATTTGCTAACCAGCACTTAACACTGTATCCAGACTACATACTGGTTCTGATCAGGTTTTTAGTATCTACTCTGTTAAAAAAAAAAAA
>CAEMYA010000341.1:1387439-1419100 GCA_903131615.1 Diplodus sargus | reverse complement strand
AAAAGACAAAATCAAGTAGGCTCAAACCAGCATCTAGTCAAAAATAACTGTGTACTGTTGATGTTCTTCTATAGAGGCACAAAAGAAATACAGGAGTTATTCACAGCTTGTAAAAGTTCAAATTGGTGTTGTCATTCCAGTGACATTTAAAAACTGTGGTTTGATTAACACCAACATCACAATTGTATCTTTTTCTGTCCAGCAGAGGTTGTCCACTCTGCAACAGCTCAGGAAGTTCAAGTTGCCTCAGGAGCTGATTCAGTTCTACACTGGGACCATTCAGGCTGTTCTCTGCACTACTATCACTGTCTGGTTTGGATCTGCAACCAAACAGGACAGGAACAGACTGCAAAGGACAATCAGGTCTGCAGAAACAATAATTGAAGCCACTTACATGACTTGTACCTGTCCACGGTCAGGAAACAGGCAGGCAACATCTCTGCAGACCCCTCACACCCTGGGCACAAACTGTTCAAGCTCTTCCCCGCTGGTCGGCATTACAGAGCACTGCGTGCCAAAACAACCAGACACAGAGGTAGATTCTTCCCCCAGGCTGTCACTCTGATGAACACTTAACAGTCCGTGTCAGAAAACCACTGTGCAATAACCCCTGCAAATACTATTGGAGATTGTGCACTCTTTCCAATTGTACATATTGTAATTATTGGCACATATTAGTCTAACTTTTTCAATTATTTGTTTTTGTTTCAGATTTAATGTTTATTATACTGTACTATTCCCTGTACATTGAGAGCAAACTCCTTGTTTGTGTCAATACAGCTGATTCTGATTCTGTTTTAGTAAACAAGCACATCTGACACAAGCAATGCATGGTTGTATTATTAATTGCAATTAATGACAATTTAGATGTTGACATAATAGAAAATAAAATTACAATAATTGTGATATGACAATTTGTAAGTTGTTTCCAAGTCACCACAGATTATAACATCCCTGGTTAAACTTTCCTTATTAAAGATTAGCTGTATTTGACCCATTTCTTGTTGTGGCTGCACTATAGGTATTACTGATTTTGTTTCTAGCGTTGTGATATCCAACATCTAAAACACTACTACAAATTGTTTTATTGTACATATGGAATTAATGCACCTTTTGTTGTTTTAATTTGAATGGGGTTTTTTTTTTGGTATAAGTAGCAGCAGCACGAGCACTGTCCAGTTTTCTCTACAGCACGTGAGAGATGTTTTTGTCATTGCTTTGAGGACACTTATATTAGGCTTACAGATATTCTGTTGTATCTTTTTGTCAAATTCAATCATTAACTGCATTGATATTGAATGTGTTGCGTGCCATATTTGCTTTAACTGAAAAGATGAATACTTCTTAATAAGGCAGCTCCTAACAAATAACCCCTGCACACACACATATTGGTCAAGCACCACTTTAGAAAGAGATGAAAATCCTGGCGCCATCCAGGTACCCCAAGAAACTAAGGCTGATCCAATTGCCTTCATATAGCACTAGATATACCATGACTTGGATGACTGAGAATCTTCACAAGCATATCCTTAGTGAGGTCCTCGATATGCGAACAACCACGATAGCAACGGATATTAAAGTTACCTAAGTGGACTGCTCTTGACACATGTAAAAAGATCACCAGACAAAGTGGTGGAGGAAAAGTCAAGGATGCTTTACAGAATTCCATGGTGTTATTAAATGACAACTTTGACTAAATGTCCATGACCTGTATGTTTTCAGATATCCAGCTCATGATGGGGGGGGGGGTGAGTTTGCCCATCTTGCTGCTTGGATTATTTGAAAGCTCTCTCTTTACCGACAAATCTAACTAGAGAGCAATTTGCTATAAACCATCAATTCGTTGACGTAAGTCTTTCTATCTGAGCTTGTGTGTGTACTTGTGTACTGAAGAAAGGCGTGAGGATTTCATCCAGCTGGATAGATTTTATGAGGAAACAAAACAGCCATTAAAATCCCATAGAGAAAGGGAGAGGGACAGACTAAGCACTGCTGGAGGCGAACAACAACTCCCTCTCCATCTTTACCTCCTTCCCTTTTCTCCCATCATCCCATCCATACGACCCCCAATCGACTAGAGATGTACGTCAGAATCTGCGTGGAGAGGATTTTTTTTCTCTTTCTTTTCGCCCACTGACTGTTATGATTCAACTCAGCATTTCGAGTAGGCTTGAGAGGAGAAGAGCGTGGGCTTAACCTGCTTCTCCCTGTGTCTCTCTCTCTCTATCTCGGTACCTGCTTCGTTTCTGCAGAGCTCGCAGAGCTGCTCAATCTTACTCAGAAATTAAATCCTGGGTTTGTGCATGCCTGTGAAGCCCGCAATAAAGAGACAGATAGAAAGGAACAGCTCAGTGGTGGGATGTGTGAAGGAGGTGGGGACCAAAACGACCAGCTGACTGTGAAAGAAGCGTGAATCATATCTTTAACGCCTATCTTCCCCTGTCATATTCCTCACAATACATGACAGACTGATTACTTTGGAATGCATGTTTCCGGGTTATTTTTACAGTATTTCTGCATCAACTAATAATTCATATTAGAGCCATTTATGTAACTCAGATGAATTAAGGGGATAATCAAGGACTTAATAGGACATCCGCAGTTTAAATGCAAGCTAGCACTGGCCACAAAGAATCTACAGAAACAAATTACGGAAAAAAGCCAAATAACTGAGTGTAGAAACAAAAAGAACACAGAATCACCAACAAGCAGCACTGAGGCTGTTCTGGAGGATTGTGGAGGAACAAAACCTTCCTAAAACACTGTATGTTGGCTGTTACTTTCATGACTAGTATACTTGAATTTGGATGAGGATGCTTAACAGACTCAGTTAGAAGCTTCAGCTCTTGCCCAGTGCTGGCACACTAAAGTATACCAGTACACATTGTGTTAATCATCACGAGTCTGCCAACCAACCTTGACTGTGACTTGGTCAGTCAGTGACCCCAGTCAGACAGACTCCTGATTAGGGGTGTAAGGATATACAGAAGTCGAGGTTTGACACAGTGGGAAATAAGAAACAAAAATGAGAAATGTATATGGCTAGCTTTTAATTTAACTGATAGTAGTGTAAGTGACAGTTTGTTCCAACTAAGAAAGTGGATACAGCCTGTGGGCAAGAAGGGAAGGCACTGAAGCCTTTCCTTCTTTTTTGTAATTTTTAAAGCATCAAGCAGCAGCCAATCTTTCTGTGCAGTGTGCAGTTTTCATTGAGACACTGTGTTAACTTCTGTGTCTAACACATGTCAGTACAGGCTATCTTAGCAGTGAAGTTGGCTAGTGGCAGTATTTGTGCAGTACAGGTTATAGTTTGACCATTGATAAACTCTGCAGCTCCTCCCTAACCCAAGAATTCCAATGTCTGCATGTGCGTTGCAGAACGGCTCAGTGCTGCCTCGTCCGTCAACACCCACTGGCTCCGTTTTGAGTGCAGCACAGCGCAGCACTGCAGGACAGCTGGAGTGGCGAGACCGAGGAGTTCCTGTGATAATTACAGAATCACGCACGATCGCAATTATGCATGTACGTGTTATAAACACAAAAACAAACAGACAAAAGATTAGTGTTCCCAACAAGGATTAGAAGAAGGGTGGTGTTTTGATGTTTAGGTGTCTAACTTCCTGTCTGCTATGTGCTGAATCTGGCTTAATTGATGCGTCATGCTCTGGTATCCGGCAAAAATAAAAGTCTTCGCATCTGCTGCGGAAGGGTCTGGACTGCCAGAGCTGCAGTAGATATGCAATGCAGCAGTACAGACATATTCAACTCCACATCTGAGACAGACGGACAGAACATAGATCAGGTGGAAATTGGGGGTAAAAAGTTCCAATGTCTTGTGTCCAAGCTGCAGGTCAAAAGTGAAGGGAAAGTCTGTGACATTACAAACAGTAGCACACGGTGCTCCACCTTGGTTGCAAAATTGAAATGGAGCTTGGACGTAAGACTGCAGGACCTGGTGCAGATTAAAAATGAGAGTGTATCTTTTGCATGAACCAGGAGAAGCCAAAACTTCACCCAGCAAAATGATAGCAGATTTATTTCTGTAGCACCAACGGACAGTTGTGGCATAATACATATAATATATTGTTGGTTTTGGTACCATGTGCTGTTTGACATATACTGCTGTTTCCCTTCCTATCACACATGATGTAAAGGGATTGGAAATTAAGAAAAACAGGAGTGGAGTGTATTTTTTATGAATTAAATAGAAAAATGTCATTAAAGTAGTGAAAATAAAATTTTAGTTTAGTAATTACAAAGTCAGATAGTGAGTTACAGTCCATGCTCACTCACCTCCTTTAAATCCCCATCATTGCAGAGTTGTCGCTAACTGGAAGGGATTGACATCTCTGTAAAACTGGTCTCACATTAACTCCAGTTGTCTAGGAAAAGACAAAATGTGCACACATACACACAAACACAGAAACACACAGACACACAGTTACAACAGTTACATATATGAATTACTGTTTTCAGATCAAAGCTGTCCTCTTACAGTCTCACAACCACATCCCAGATAGCAAAACTTATGTTATAGAATGATGGCACTTGGGCGGTCCGCTCTAGGCCATGCTATGGCCACCCCCAAGCTGACAAAGCATGGCCAGAGGTCAGCCAAGAGCAAACCGAATAAACCAGAACGGACCTAAGTCTGGGCCAGATCCAATTCACTAGGATAGAATAAGCTGTGGCCCTGACTTGGACGTGTTTTTAGTGTCTACAATTTTGCTATCTAGGATCTCTGTCTGGTCAGGCACAGGTAAGGTGTAAAGAAAATAAAAGGACATCAAATCCTACAAGTTTTCTTTTACAGCAATAAAGTGTCCTTTAAACACAATGGTAATAGACAAAGTCAGTTGTCCATTAACCTGTGTTACTGTTATTCAAAAAAATAGTAGGCATGTACTCATTCACTTCTCCATTTGATTGAGGTGAAGTTAAGTTTATGTGACTAAAACTACTTTGCTTGGGTTGGGAACAATTACGGTAATGGTTTTGCAAAGATTTATTTGACGGTAACAACAAAGTCCTCCATTTGAAGATTGTCAGTCAAGGTCAACATGTTCTTTGAATGACTGACCACTTGGCTCATTGTTCTGGAGATATTAGAAACATTGTAGTCTCTGGGAAAAAAATGGGGTACTTTGATTGCCATAGGTTTTAAATACTTAAACTGGCATCAGGCAACTTTTTTGGTTTAAGTTATCATTGTGTAAATACTGACATATACTGTACATACAGACTGGCTCCCTATTAACCTGGATATTATTCAATCTGCCACAGAGCAGAATTTTTTCCACAAAAATGAAAAACAGATTTACGGCGTGAAGGAAGCCAGTCTATCATTGTTCAACGAAAACATTAAGAGGCATTGTTTTCCCCAATCACTATCCCCAGGTTAGGGTAGAACAACTGGAATAACTGTGGAATCTCTACACTGCAAAAATAAAAGAATCCCACTGAAGGAGGAGGCAAGATAGTAAAGAAGGAGAATGAAAGAAATTGAGGTATGGACAGGCATTCACTCGATGGAAAGCGCTCTGGTGTTTGAGTCTGCTTCCTCATTGATATGCGTTTCCTCTTGCCGATGGGGCTTGAGATGGTTGTAAACCAGCATTGTTTCTGCTAAATCAGTGAGTAAGAAAACCTTCCTACTTATTCATACAACAGGTGTTTTACTCTGCCTTTTCATAGCACTGAGATCGGTGTTTCTAGTAGGGGTGGTGAAAAAAAATCGATAATCGATTAATTGTGATTATAATATTGACGACTATGAATCTATTTTAAAATTTCCAAAGATTTTTTTTTTAAAATTGTAATGCAAACTGGAGTCCTCCTCTTACTGGCTTCTGCTACATGGTCCACAGTCTGGAGCCAAGATAGCCAAGAGAATGTTATTCCATCCTGGAGCTTTTTCACAAATCTTTACAAGGAGACAAAGCTTTCCATGCAAGAGTCCCTCAGCTCTGCTCACAGGGTAGCAATAACCTGCGATGCCTGGACATCCAGAGCTACAGTCTCATACGTGACCATTACAGCTCATTATGTCAGCAGTTAATGGAAGCTAACATACTTCAGACGAGAGCTATGGTTGATAGCCACACAAGGGCAAATATGTGTGAGTTTCTCAAAGCAATGGCAGACGAGTGGGGAATAGAGAAACACGACCTGGTTCTCGTCACCGACAATGCTTCTAACATGAGTCTGGCTGCTGAGCTTGGCAACTTTCTTTTAGCAGTGAAAGACTACATTTAAACAAAGTTTTAAAAAAAAAATGATTTGGATATTACAGTTACACTATACAGTACTGAAGGTGCTGTGAGGTGTTACTCAACAGAGAAGTCAAATAATTCAGTAGCTGACTGATGTTAAATGGAAGATCAACAATCGTTAATAATGAAAATCGAATTGTAATCGAATCGAGACTTCAATAATCGGAACCGAATCGAATCAGGAAATTGGGCTGATTAACCACCCCGAGTTTCTAGGTCAAATTTGGATTCTTATGGTTAGATTTATTTACACACAAGAACTATAACTGTGGAAAAACTGCTAACACACCTCGCCCCTCCCAACCCTCCGTTGTCATGGTTACACATTGACTCTTGAAACTACCCTCATTGTGGTGAATTCTGTCTGTCCAGTCCTCTACATACGTCCCCCCAGAATTCACCTAACAGGAATTAAAATGATAACAACATGTTGGAGGGCAGCTCCATAACAGCTCAGAAGAACAGGTTTTGGGGAAACCGCAGGGGTCTTACAGCTGTGTGAGGTAGTGCGGTTGGCGTCCCTTAATATAAATTAACTCAGGTACACAATGATGTGACAATGCTTTGACTGGTCCTCTAAAAGAAAGGTTTGACATAAATGACAATGATTGGTAGTTGGAGCCCTGCGTCAGGTTCATTGCTGTAATACTGTCCTCTACTCGATTTATCACCAAGCTCTCTAGAAACTTCACAGGATTTAGCTAAAGAAGCTAAAGTTGGAAATCCAGCAGAAAAGGCTGAAAAAACACAGACCTACAATACTGACATCAGACACATACTGACACAAGTGAGATGTCTAAACAAAGCCCAAAGGATGACAACACCCACTTGCCTGCAAAAACATGCAGAAGTATCTGCTGCCATACCACCAGACTACAGAGCAGCTACTTTACCCACGCCATTTAAAAAGTGATAATACATTTACTGTGTGCCTTTATAGCACTATGCATTCAGTACCAAAGCCTTTTAATTCATGTTTGAACAATTATCTTTCCATTTGGATTTTAGTCTCTCTTGTTTCCTTTTCTTCCATATTTTGTTTAACTTGCCTTCAATTTAAATCAATGTAAGCAGCACCTGCAAAGTTAGGAACGCAGTGGGAACCAGTCAGCAGGCAGAACTTTTTGAATAGATTAATTTGAGTAATTTTAAGGAGGCTGTGCTAGCTAAGGCTCTCCTCCATTCACCATACGCCATAGTCATAGCCCCTTAGTGTAAACATACAGATGTGCACACAGACACACAAGAAACAGCAGGTGCTTAATTGTCTATAAATTAGCAATTCCTAGCGCCTGTGTTTCATAGATTAATTTGTTAACTGTCTAAGATTTGTCCCACAGCTGATGATGTGCAATGACCTTTCTCTGGTGGAAACCTGATGAAGTTGTTGCCTGGAAACAGGCTCATTAAAAATGGCAGCTTTTGCTGTCTGAATGGCAGACATGTGTTTAGGAGACGTATATAGGCACATATTCTGTGTGATAAAAAGGATCAGAGCTGCTGCACTTCAAACAGCCAACCGTAAGCAAGCTCCATCATAAACAGCTTATTTACATATTAAAGCCATGCTTTGATATTGCTAAAAAATACATTGTGGTTTTCTTGAGCTTTAATCTATTGCAAGAAGGTTAGAGTTAGTATGACCTGTGTTCTGGTGTTAGAACATTACAATGTGAAACATGAGGCCTCCCTCAGTTAAAAGTTGAACAAGTGTTGTAAGGAGTTTAGAGCTGACAAGTTGAGAACATGATGCTGATGATCTGTTTTATATACAATGGAGACTGCATTGTTCTCAGCAGCTCAGCTGGGCTCTGGTGAATACACTTGAACAGCGTTGATTGTGAGATGCAGGAATAGATACACACAATGACCTCACTGTAATAATGATTTACAATAAAACAACATCTAATATCACAGACCACACTGTCGCTGTTTGATTGTCTCGTAGTTTCATTTATACATGTTTATTAATGGTTTCTGTAATCTGTAAAGATCTGTAAGGACCTAAAAGGCCACAGCGCTGTTATAACATTTTTCTACTCTGAAGGCCTTTACACACTCATTAATTGATACAGTTGTACGTCAATATATTTTTTTTTTCATTTGCTGGTTTGGTCATGAGTACTTTCACACAGAACAAGTTAGATTTTTCTGAGCATTCACACCATGGCTTAAGGCATCAACCCATTATGTTGTGTGAAATGGATGTCACGTCACAACCTTGACAATGGCTGACCTGTTGATTGTTTATTTTTGTCAATATTCTGTTATAATAGACATATTATGTATCTAATATCCTGACAATGTGACACAGGTGGCTTGGGATGAGTAACCTCAATTGTTCCCAGCACAGAGACACATTGCTATACTGTAAATGTGGGATTTACCAAGAAGGAACTGAAGCTCTTGTATCAATGTAGGCTCTATTTAAATACTTTGATAAAAACTGTTAATTCCCTCATGCAGAGTTACCAGTTATTTACCAAGCACTGTGCTAGCAGATATAGCCTATCATTTACAGAGATGTATACATCTGTATGTATACATCAGAAAGCGAATGACTGATTAATCAACAATTAAGATAAATCTGAGTTGCGGCCAGACACAATTAGATTCATAAGATTTGGAGTTTGATGTTCAAATTTATTGGGCACGGATGTGATCTGAGACCTAAATCTATCTGTAACGTAATGTGCACAAAATCTGAAGGATTAAAGTAACAGCTGTAGATAATAAATCTGACATACTTTTATTTTGAGCAACTTCATCCACATTGCGATGGTCCTGGTTAAAAAATGTTAAGTCTGTGAATATTAGTATACGATATGAATGACAGATAAACTGGGAGAATGTGACTCCTGAAATTTAGAAGACGGATGCCTCCATTGGACTTATCAGTCTACAGAAAAACTTGTGGCTGACCAGTGGAGTAATAGAATGGAGCTTCTTTCATCACAAGTGATCTTAGAGTGCAGACACTTGGCAAAAGAGACAGTTGTATCTGATTTTAACCAGGGATATCAAAATCTGAAAAATCTGAAAAGTAGAAGCCGCTAACTGAATATTTAGCACGCTGCCCTGTTCTAATGACAAACACAGAGGTGTGATATTGGATTTGTTAATATTGGAGCTCATGGAAAAATCCATGTATTCTGCCAACGTTAGTGTCTGAGCCCAGAATCAAGGACCAGTGCAGCCAAATTATTTCTCACATTAACAAACACTAATTTTCTACTGGATATGCAGCAAATGGTGAACTTGAGGACTTAGCTGTCTTAAGGAGAAAAGATCTGCAAAACTGACAGTACAGCTCAGTTAATACACACAGTAAAGAAGAGGAAAGATCTGATTTAGGTACATTTGTATCATCTGTTATCAATGGATTATATATATTTGCGAAGCCTGGAAATAAAGCCAATAAGAACAAATTTGTAATCAAAATTTAAATACTGCAGTGCCAGTTGTGTGTTAAGTCTTTTACTTTCTTTGCACTGCGAGAGGACGAGTGAATAAAAGGATGGGTTTTTGAACCTCCACCGCGCCAACAAACACTGCATTTTCTGTGTCAAAAAAATCATTTTCCTCGTCTTGCTCTTGGTTGTGGCCATGTTTTCTCAGTCAGTGGCTCATTTTCCATGCATTACCATTCATAATGCGCATTGACCATCTATGGTTATATGTGGGTGTGGAGAGGGCAGGACAAGGGGTTGATCCACATGCACACATGTCAAAGTTGATTTATCAAAGGAAATCACACTGGTAGGCATACCTTTCCTTATTTGTATGTACGCAAAGGTCTAGTGTGGATTCTCTCCAGAGTTTTATAAATGAGGCCCCTGGGCCTTCATACTGATCTTGACTAAATGTGGACATTGAATTTGGAGGATATTTTGGCCACGACTGATGACATCTTACAAGCCAACAAGAACACAGACAAGACTTACAAAGACCTACTGTAGGTACATAGGTTTGGGTATCAAACTTGGTACTTTTAAGGCTACAGACAGAATAACATCAATATTACCGAGTACCAGTTCACATTAAAAAAAGACATAATGAAACGTCTCCCCAAAGCTCAGCCACTGACTGTGTCTGAAATACCTTACCAACATGCTGTTTAGTTTACTGAAACACTATGTTTAATAGTATGTCTGACAACCAACAGTATATGAACCACATAATTGAAATTAACTTATGACTGCTTTCTTCAAAATAGTAGCTCAATCTGCTGCAGTAGCACTGTAACACTGAGCCACTACAGCAAGCTCAAGGGGTCAAAACGCAAACTCAAAATTCTCAATAGGTTTAAAATAAAGTACCCCATAGCGGAGACGTTGCATGCCAGGAGAGGGCAGCACATATAAATCTACATGTTTTCTATTATATTTATTCCTATAGCACTAGATAGATGTAATGTAGCAGCTTACTTCATAAAGTATTTCATTTTACAGAAATAGCAAGAGATGCTAGCAGAATAAAATGTAGAGATATTGTCATGTGATGTGTATTGTGACTGGAAATATGACTCATGATGTATTGTCTCTTGAAGTGAATGATTTAACTGGTTAGAACTTTGATTACTTTTGTTTTAATTATAGAGAGTTTAAAGTAACAAAAAAGGTACCATTGAATTCTAGGTAACAGTATCAGAACTTGTATCAGTTCAAATGCGAATGGCATCCAACCCTAATGGTACCCATACTAGCATTACCTGTGAGGAGATAAGTCAAAAGTATTTCGAGTGAGTTTGAGTTTTAACATTTTTTATTTTAATTTTGTGGACAATTTTTTATCGACAAAACAAGAGAAAGGAGTTGTGCAAGTGTGTTGACATAGAGAGAAAAGAGGGGATTGCTAACTGCACAACAGACAGGAAGGACGGACAGAAGCTTTAAGTTGGATTATGAAAGCAAAACTATAAAACGTTGAAGTGAATCTGAAGCAAGATAGGTGACATTTGAGTCTTATTCTCAGGTCGTCAGAATAAACTGTGGCACTGATGATTTAAAAATTGTACCCGGTCGTATCACAATTTCATCTCATCAACAAGTCATTGTTCTGCTCTGTGATACATCAACAAACTTCTTCAAATTAATGCAAATACAAAAATCCAACAGTCTTGCTCAGTGACTTTTAACACAGCAGACAAGGGAATAATAGAAGATATTAAAGGGAGAGATACCATGACAAAAACAGAAAGGCAAAGTCTCTGATGGCTGACAATTTCATATCAACTCATTATATCCTTATATTGCCTGGCTGAGACAAAATGAGAGAAAAAAAATGAAAGAAAACTAGGCCCTATTTATAATGGTGTGGTGGTCCCGAATCAGTGCACTGGACTAGTAGTGTTTGGCCTTAAATGCAGTCCACATGACACACACACACCATTATACAAAGACACTCAGTTTTTCAGTAATTCTGACCTTGGCTCCAGATGAAGTTGTTTTTGTGTTTTGTGTCAGAGTCTTGTTCATGGTGTAGCAGAGAGGAATATGCTTCAGACAGTGAACAGGGGGTTTTGTGTTATTTATGAGTAGGTAGGGGACTGCTGTGCTTTTGGGAGCTAATCATCTCAGTGGTTTAATATGATAATCCATTAAACCATTTAAATCCCTGCCCTCAGCCAAAATATCTCAACACAAAATATGCCACAAAAAAGATTGAGCTCAACTGCCTGAAACACAAAACAGGCAAAACACTGTCAACTTGACTTAAATAAGGTCGTCTGAAAGCTACAAGAACAGCATATGAAGAACTTTATTATCCTGCAGGATATGCAAGATCCTGCATTTCTTTTGTGTCATGCCTCTAATTTGAGGCTTTGATAAAATATTGGCTGAGGGATGCACACTAGAACAAACACATATGACAGAAATCATATTACAGCAGATTCCAGTGGTCAGTTGCTGTAGTGTGTAGTCCACAGCCTGCAGTGTCCATAGTGCCACACCATCTCTCACTCTTGTAGAGACTAAATAAATAAAAATGCTCTGCCTTGTATGTATTTCTAAACTAATCACAATGTTCTTGGGCGGCGCTGAACCCAGGATTCAAAAGGAGGAAATTGCTATGCACATTAGGAGGTGAGCCTAGCATTAACATGTCTGAATCTCTACAAGGCCTATAGACCAAACATCGGGATGATGTCACTGATTTTTAAATAGCTCTTCTCACCTTGCAGTTTTGCAAATATAAAACCTCCATGGAATGAAAATTCATGATAGAAAGAGTCAAAATTGAGAGTGTTCGTAGTTCATGGTGTCATCAATTTTACAGAAGTGTCTTTTATAATGGCAGTCTAGGCATAAAAATGCTTTTTTGGGCTATTTTATCTTTTGTATTATCAAAATAGTTAACAGCAATGTAGTGTCAGGGAAAAAAACAATAGTGAGTCTACTATGACTTTCCAATTTTAAGGAATAATATTTCACGTATGTCTCGCACTGATGAGCTAGACACTGATAGTAGTATCAGCTCAAGACTGTCATTTGCTAAGCAATATGGTTATACATATAAATATATAGCAGCAGGGAGAAGAATGCCCATAGTCTGCATCCATTGAGTCAGGGCTAAGTAATGTATCTCAGTATTTCCCTCGTACCAACCAAAGTGTCTGATTGTCACAGACTCCAAAAATCTGTTGAGTCATCAAAGTTGGCATTAAATGGTTGGACAGATTCATACTCCATCTTTGAAATTTTTTGGGCAGTTTAAGACATTTGAGAGATTTGGCTAATTTTGTAATATAAAAAGGTATAAGAAAATGTTGGTATAGATAACCTTGGTTTTAAAGTGAGCACTAGCACTAAATGATGCCAGCTCTGGCGATGAGGCACTGTTCCCTCATAAATCAAACATAAATAAAATCGTCTTTTTGATACAAAAAATATTTTCTTCAGTGTAGTGCTGAAATTACTGGTCAATAAATCAACTACTAGTCATTGATTTAATAATATAAAAAGGAATTATAAAGTGCAAAAGTGCACAAAGTGCTTAACAGGTTAACTTAAAAGTACCAGACCATAAAAACAGAAAAAGATGAGCAAAACAAATAAACCAGCAACAGCAGATCATAAAAAAAAAATGCACATACAGATTCCAACATTAGATGGCAGCAGGTGAAACAAATAACAGTTTGAAAAAACCTTTTAAAGGCATCAACAGAGGCCACATTACATAATTCAATAAGAAGGGCATTCCACAATGTTGGAGCCACCACTTCATAGAGTATACAGTAAAAGTCAGGGACCCAATACACTGAGCTAACTTGGTGATGATGAGGACCTCAGTCTTTTCTGAGTTTTTGTTGTTTGCCCCCCAGTCATTAACAGCCACCAGACAATTGTATAAAATGGTCAGCTTATCAAGTCTTAAAGACACATACAGCTGGATATCATGCATGTGTAACAGTAGTAAATTTGCTGATAACATGAGTTAATGGACGTTATCAGATATCATAAATGACATGGGACCAAAGACAGATCCCTGAGGCACACCACAGAACAAAGCAGCAATGTCAGACCTGTAGGGACCAAGCTTAATAAAAAAACTCCTACATAAAAGACAGGTGGAGAATCAGCCCAGGTGGCTGCCAGAAAAACCTACCCACTGCCTATGTCTGTCAATCAAGATGTTCCAATCCACCATGTCAAAAGCTGCACAAGTTCCAGGAGCGTCAAAACAATGCATTCACCAATATCGGAGGACATCATTATGTCAAACTCTGAGAAGAGCCATTTCTGTGGAATGCATTGGATGGAAACTGGACAAGAATTTATCTAGGATGTTACGTCCTGCCAAGGACTCACTGAGCTGTTTGGCAACCACCAGCCAACCACCCCGGCCCAAGATCCTGGGAGTGCTAAGAAAAGTCCATTCGGATGGACGCAGTTTTATCAATGGACAATAAACCATGTAATTCTGCCAAGTCTCACTCAGAAACAGAAAATCCAAACTTTTGGAGACAATTAAATCATTACAAATATAGGACTGATGGATGGACAAAGCATATATATTTCAATCTTTATTCAAAGTATGCATGTATATGAATAGCAAAAAAGTGGATGTGGTCTGCTGTCTTATTAATGTTATAAGTCCAGCAGTGAGAGCAGCCTCTCTGCTGCACTGTTAGCTCAAGGGGGCCTATTGCTGTACAAAACACTGAGCAGAAGCATGTAAAACACACAGAGCTGAGTTATTTTCTTCATCACAGAGTCATTATAGTGTTGAATACCTTGGTGTGTGTTTGTTAGCTTGTTAGTGGTTGTCAGCTGGTCTTGTTTGTTACTGCTGACTGCTGCTTTT
Source organism: Diplodus sargus (assembly GCA_903131615.1). Lineage (NCBI taxonomy): Eukaryota > Metazoa > Chordata > Actinopteri > Spariformes > Sparidae > Diplodus > Diplodus sargus. Next base: position 1,404,521 of record CAEMYA010000341.1, on the reverse strand, counting down.
ATCTGTTAATGTTACATCGCTACATCTTGTGATGGCATAAAAAAGTATTCACAAATCTGTGGCCTGTTTAATATTCATCTCTCAAAGGTATTATCCAGTCATTAAATAAAAGGAATGCTTGCAACGACTGCCTTGTTTGGGGATAAACTTTAAGATAATTCTAGTTTGTGTGGCTGTAAATTGTCCGAGTGCCTTCTAAATGTTAATTAGACACTGACTCACCTGGAGAGGGGGAGATGGAAGGCAGAAACTCTGACCACTCTCTGGGTGAAGTTTCTACAAGGAGTGGATTTGCTGGAGAAGACAGATGGTTTGAAAGAGGAGTAAAAGAATCCATCTATGTCAAACTGAAACAACCGTCTTTGAACAGAGGAGGTGGCCTATGACATTACTTATCACCCACCTACAATGCAGTACTGAGCTCCCTCCCCAGACAGCTTAACAACTATTCACACCTGGGCTCACCTAGGCCTGGCAACCTACATTAAGGTTGGTTTGACCAATGACCCACAAATGGCCCTAACATCCCTGAAACTCAGAGCTCACACGTGTCCTTAACAACTCTGTCAGGACACTCCCACACAGAGTTTAAAAGCCTGCAACTTCCCTCCAGTTAGTTAGAACTAAAGCCTCTTGGACAAGAGCTGAAACATCTTCAACAAACTAAAACAAGTCCAGTTGCCTACAATACAGCACCTAGCAATTATCATGACCTGGATGACAGGAAACCAGTTGAGGACGGTTCTCAATGTTTTTACAAAATTGTAAACTAATTATCTTTGTTTTATACAGAGACAAAAACTAAATATGGGCTTCAGGGAAATTGCGACAGATATTTAGTAATAGTACACAGAAAAAACATAGGTCATCTACGTAATAAGATTAATTGGTAATGAGAATAATCGTAATAAATAAAAGAAAAGGAATTTTGCTAGGATGTCACAAACTTTACATTTTTGAAGAAGTCTCTGTCTGAATAATTTCCAGTCGATCTATATTTAACTATTGTTTAAGCTCCAATACTGTCTAAAGCTGTCTAAACATGTACATACATTCTTTGTCTTTTTGCACTCTACCACTACATCTACTTTAACTTTATTTCATTCTACAGACCTCATTTTTTTGTCTACTGTTTTTATGTTAATTCCTTCCTCCGCACAGTAACTGAGCATCTCCTTCATTTTACTGCACATTTTACTTTAAATCCCCATGTAACAAATAATCAGCCTTAAATACCTGAATCCTTTAACAATAAATCCGTTCATCCCTTCAATAATTTTGGTTTAGTTTGTGTATGTATTGATTTGTTCACCCAAATGAACTGAAGCCATTGCCTAGGTCAGCACACAGCTGTCAACACAATAAGAGTTTGGGTAGAGCTGACCTGAGAAGGGCTGTTCCCAATGGGCAGTCAAGAGGATGATAAGAGAGTGGAAGGACAGCGAAGAGTTGGCCAAGCTGTTTCTTATTGACCGACAACCCTGGCATTCAGGTATGTTGCAGCATGTTAGTAGATAGTACAGCTAATTAAGGCTTAGTGGTAATTAAAAGACCACGATCAGTGTTTCTCAAAATGTTCAACTTTCTAAATTATGGCTGAGATTAAAATACAGTAGCATAGGTAAACACAATTCAACTGTTTTTTGCTACAACTACATAGAAGGCTGAAAGAAAACAGTGCAATTAAAAACAAAACTTATTCTAAATTGCATTTCTGGGATTCCTCCAGATACCAATAGAGGGAGCTTGCATACCTCCAGTGGCGCATATATCACAGTTTGATATATGCACTTTGTATAGTGGCCAAGACTAAACCAAGTATTTTTACTAGTATTACCTGTGCCATGATAACGCACATCAAGAGAGGGATTATGCCTCGTTATCGTTATCCAGTATGACATTTTTGACTGGTGTCATCAAATAAAATACATTTTTTGAAGATGAGATTTTAAAAATGAGTAAATAACGTCCTCGACAAAGGTAAAAACTACATTGATCTGCAGTTTTCACCTATTTACATTTTTGGTCAACTTGAAACCTTATTCGTCACTGAACCCTAAACATTTTCATGGGCCACTCTCTGTTTCACTGGCAACACCCCAGAGCTTGACTAATAGCTAAAACAATCATTACAATCACATACAGTTCTAATGCAATGGAAAACACTACTCCATTAAACAGGATGAACCTTATTTGCAATTTAGCAGCAGAGGACAAACTAGTCAGATCAGCTTACAGAACCCTTTGGCTCAGCTATTAGCCAGAAAGCTAACATTTTAGAGCAAGATTCAAAGTCAAGAACACTCAGTGGCGTAAGTATCGGCGGTGTAACCGGTGCAGCTGCATCTGGGCCCAGATGCCATCAGGGGCCCATGAAGGAGGAAAAATAAAAAAATAAAACAGCTGTCGAGAATTGCCACAGGCCCCTGTTTTTGTGAATGCAATACCTGGGGGCGTGTCGGTAAGGTAACGCTGAGTGGCTGGCATAGGAGGAGGAAATGATAATTTGTCCAATCACCAGGCCAGGTATTCTTTAGACAGACAAGCCACTGGGCCAATCCTCACCTCTCTGCTGTGTCTGCAGCTGAGCATTGTTGGCCGAGCCAATGCATGTCTTTCTCCCCGGGCCAGGAGAGTTATCATACTGTAAATTACCAAATAATAGCTGGGGCGTTTATTTGTTTCAATCACTTAACAGACCAGGCGTTTATTTGGGGCCAGGCGGCAATTTGGGACAGGCGTTTTATTCCTTCCTCACAAAAATCAGGGATGAATATGTCAAAAACTTCGCCAGCTTCTCTGAGAATTCTCTGGCATCCTTCTGGGCAATAGTTGTCTCCTGCAAATGAAGTTGTTGCAGTGGAGGAAACTATTTAGCCGACCAGCACTCGCAGCAAACTCCTCATCTCTGCTGTCACTGCAGACCCGCCCACAAGCTCCTCGTTTGGCTCTGCCGTTTCTTGTGTGATTGGTCGTCCCCGCTGTCACTCCATCTTGCTTGCACACCGGTCTGCTAGTTGCCCAGGAGTCCTTATTAATCTGCCACTGTAGATTGGGCGTTTGTTCTGCCTGGGTCACGTCAGCTAGAAAGATTGTAATATCAGAGGTTTCATTTACATTAACGTTTGAATCGGAGTCCATGTGCGTGTGATTGCGTGTGATTTGCGAACAATTCAGCCAACCAGCACTCGCAGCAAACTCCTAATCTCTGCTGTCACTCACGGTGGCGTACATTTGTTTTGCCATCGCCCTGATCATTTTGCGGGACACTCACTCGTGGCGTGACCGTTTGCTGATAACCCATTCCCCCATGTTTATCTCAGGCTCCTCGCTAGCCTTCTTCCTACCTCCATCAGGCAGCCTGGCCCTGTAACTGTCCTCCTCAGACAGACCCTGAAGCTCTGTTTTATTTATTTGCCAATCTCTCACTCTCTTGGGGTCGACAGAGAAACGTCTCGCGGCTGCTTCTCCCGAGTTTTACTCTGTATATTTTACGACAAAAACTTTGAATTTCAAGTCATACATACACATCAATGTGATATTGACTGACAGAAAGCAAAGCACAACATGTGAAAGAGGCGAAGAAGAAAAACGTGCAGTGTCAGTGGTCACGTCTTCTTCCTTGATTTAAAAAAATAATAAATTAGACCCGGCATTTATTTGGAACCGGCGGTTATTGAAACACGGCTATTATTTGGTAATTTACAGTAGTTACCAAGGCAATGTGCAGCAGAAAAAATTTAAAAATTAAAAAATAATAAAAAACGGCCGTCCATCGGCCCTTTTTTGATCAGCCCATCGGGAAAAATCCCATTATGGCCAGTCCACACCTGCAATAGCAGTTCTCTCGAGTGGCTGTGCATGTGGTTCCAAGCGCATGTGTGTGTGTGCGTGTGCAGTGCTCAGGAGCATGCGCTTGTGATTAGGGTGGGGGGCACAGAAAAAATATTTGCACCGGGGCCTATCACCATGATGTTATGCTACTGATAACACTGCCTATGTTTGAAAAACAGCAAATATAATCTGATAGTATTTCACTTGTATTTAAAGATCTTTGGGTTATTTACATAACCCCGGTTCTCTGAGTAATTATGAGTGAGATGTCTCACTATGGGATGCACGCCTCACTGCATCCCTCAGAAGCATTAATCTCATTATGCCAATCCTGATTGGCTCGCGAACATGTCCCTCCGCCTCAGGTAGTCCCATCTCCCTTAAATAGCACATGCGGACGGCAGCACGTCACTCAAGATAAGTACCGCTTCTCACTCGCCCAAGCAAGAAGGGTTGTTTGTTGAGACGTCGCACTCACATTACTCAGAGAACCGGGGTTATGTAAATAACCCAAATTTCATAATATTTCACTCGATGTCTCACTATGGGATGTGGTAGCTCCCGTATTGCCAGATAAGCTTATCTTGCATCCACCAATCCACAGGGAAAAATACTCTGTTCCAATCAGGACAGCAAAACTGCGCGTGCCGCGCACGGAGCAGAGACATCCAGCATATAGAAACTGACAAAAGTGAGAGGCGAGGACCAACTTGTTGCAGCACAGATGTCCTGAACAGAAACTCCCCTGAATAAGGCCCAGGATGCGGCCAAACCCCAAGTCTAGTGCGCTCACAGGCCCACAGGTGGCTGCAAACCCTGACTCGTATAGGCCAAAGCAATCGCCTCCACCACCCAGTGGGATAAGCACTGCTTTGTGATAGGCTTCCCCTTATGAGGATTAGCCCAGGAGATGAACAGCTGATCGCTCCTCCTGAAGCCCTTCGTCCTGTCCATGTAAGTGTGCACCACATGGACTGGACACAACGCATTCGACCACTGCTCTCCTGGTGAAGCAGCAAAGGCCACGAGGTCAATAGGAGAACATGAGCCCACCACCTTAGGCACAAAAGCCAGGTTGGGCTTCAAAATCATCCTTACAAGAGCTGAGCGCACGACGGATGCACCAAAAGCGCGTGGATGTCACTAACCCGTTTGGCTAAAGCCCAGAGCCAGCAACAACACTGTCTTGAGACATGTGTTTCAACTCTGCTCCCTCCAGTGGCTCAAAGGGAGGTATGGTATCCCATGGTGGTACCAGTGGTCTGGACACGGGGAGAAGACTACATGCTCCCTTCATGAAACGGCAAACCAGCAGGTGCTGGCTCATGGTTTGCTTCCCAAACCCCACGTGACAGGCAGCAATAGCTGCCAAGTACACTTCAACCGTTGAAAAGGCTTTACATTTGTCAATCAGGTCCTGCAAGAATGACAATATCACTCCTACTAGACACTGAAAGGGAATGTGGCCGTTTCCTTGACACCACCCCTCAAACACTCTCCACTTACAGTCATACCTAGTGGAGGAGGCACATGCACTTTGTATATTGGAAATCACACGCCATGAGAGTCCCACAGCTGACGGATTGAGCAACTCAGGCACCAAGCCCACAGCCCAGAGCGTCCATCCCCCCTGTGATAGCAGGTCCCTCCGCAGCGGGAGCTGCCAGGGCTGAGCGAACAGCAACCGATATATATCCGGCCAATGCGGAGCTATCAAAATCAGTGCATGGCCGTGTTCCCTCACTCTGGACAGAGTTAAGGGTATCAAGGCCAGGGGAGGGAACGCATAAAGAAGCTTGTGCGGCCAGGCGTGCGCTAGTGTGTCTACGCCAAGGGGAGCATCCATGCTGCGCAGAGAGTAAAACAGCGCGCACTGCGCGTTTTCTCTAGGCATAAACAGATCCACCGCGGCCCGACTGTAACGACCGCCCATATCTGTTCCACAATCTCCAGAGTCCACTCCCCTTATACTGGCGTGGCCCTGGACAACAGGTCCGTGCCCGTGTTTAGGGCTCCCAGGTCGTGCGTAGCTCTCACAGAGAGGAGACGACCGCAGCTCCACAGGATAGAGAGACGGAAGGAAATGTTTCAGGGAGAGGAACACCGCTGACAGTTCCAGAAAATTTATGTGAGACCGCTGGAGGTCCACACTCCAGTGGCCCCTCGCAGACCGGCCCTCGGGAATTTTGTCCCAACCCGTCAGGCTGGAGTCCGTAGTGACCACCTTCCTGGACAGAACGGAGCCCATGGGCAACCCCATGTGTCAGAAATGATGGGACGCCTGTATTATTATTAATATATTATACCAGCGAATCGCGGAAGAACAGCGGCGAACTGCAGCCTGTATCCACTCGAGATCGTCCGTAGCTACGAGCGCAGCCCATCTTTCGCATCTGAGGGAGAGAGTGGACACACACCGCAGCCCCTCCACCATGAGAGGCCCCAGCCGCGGTGCGGTGGCGCCCTCTCTTGGTGGAACAGTGATATCCCGCCGGGCGGGGCTGTGCATTTTAGCCTGGGGGGGACAGCGCTTCACCGTACCCGTCCCGGGGAAGGCCGCGGGTGTCGCCACCACGCTGCTTATTTTGAAGAGGGAGAAGCTGCTTTGTCGCACTTTTGGCCAAGGGCAATTTCTTCCCCTCGTAGCGGGATCTGGTGGTCTCAGCTACAACAGCGGGCCAGGGGACGGCCAGCGGTGTGTTTGCACACATCGAGCATGTCTGAGCTGAGGAGAGGAGAAGCTGGTGTGCTACTCACATCTCCATCCCAAGAGGCGATTGAAGCCTGGGCCGGAGTGATGAAGATGTCGTCCTCTTCTTCATCTGAGTTCTGAGGCGGCATCTTCATCATGCCCATAGTCCAGTTCCAGGACATCTTCCTCCTGCGGGGGATCCGTGGCTAGGTCGAGCCGGGAGCCCCAGATGGCACTAGCCTCCGGTGTCACCACCGCAACGACCTCCGTCTCCTCCCCGGCTTCGACAGCGGTGCCGTCGGAAGGGAGATAGGGGTCATGTCCAGACAAGCTAGCTTGGTGGGCTAGCTTGGCGGGCTAGCCGTCTGTGGAGACTGTTGATGGTGAACACCATACAGTGTTGACATGAGCCGGGGACATCGATAGCTAGCCGGGTGTGTTCTAGGCCAAGGCAGCTCGAGCAGACCTGGTGTGGATCCTTACTCGATATCTTATTCCCGCAATGACAGAGTCGGACCCCAGAGTCTCCGTGCCCTCTGGTGTGAGGGATTTTAGCCTCTATTCCCCGCAAGCTGGTGCGCAGGCAGGGAGTCGAGGCAGTTAGCTGGTGTGCTAACCGTGAAGAAGTCATGAAATTAGCTGGTGTGCTAATGCTTGATGCTGACCAAGCCGTGGAGGGCAAAGAAACCACTGGGTTCAATCTGGTGTGACCGATGAAGCAGAAAATATCCAAGGCTAGCAGCGCCCGGCAACAGAAGCTAAATAAGATCTGTCTGTGGACAGTTTAGCTAGCTAGTCCTGGACATGAGATATGCTCCGAGTGAGAAGAGGTGTTTGAATGACGTGCTGCCGTCCGCATGCGCTATTTAAGGTAGATGGGACTATCTGAGGCGGACGGACATGTTCACCAGCCAATCAGGATTGGCCTAATGTGATTAATTAAGGGGTGCATTCATCCCACGAGTTAAAGTTTGGTGTGTCCAGCGGTAAGATTGCAGTGTTTCACAATGTCGTCGCTCAGAGCTAGACATGCAAATTGCTCTGTTGTTGGTCGTATAAATCAACATAAGTGCCTATATTCTGTCCCAGCTATAGAACAACAGAAGAGGCAGTAGTTGTGTATCATTTTTAACAACAACGTGCCGGCTGTGGTTCGTGTTATCTTGTATGTCTCCACTTCACATCGGACTGCTTCAGTAAAGAGGGTCAGTACAAAGCTGGCTTTGCCTCGACACTGACCCTCGTCAAAGGATCAGTCTCAACCATACCAGACCCAGCAACTGCACCAGAGCCACAGGTAAGTGTCACCACAGTTTGATAGTATTTACAGTTGCCTACTAGTATGGTGAAGACAGCTGGAAATTGGCTAGTTAGCTCCGCTTCGGTAATGGCATTTGAAGCGAGTTTAATGGTAATAATATTGCGATGGCGCTTGGTTTCACAGTAAAAAGTCTGGAAACATGTAGACTGGAGACAGAGACGATGCGAACAGTATCCAAGAGTTTGGAGACTGTGTTGGAGACAAACACAGCTTTCACTAGCTGTTTGCCATTAGCCGACACAACAACACACAGAACAAACTAACATTAACAGCCGCAAAGTCTGTACTTCTTGGAGCCTCTCCTTCTGGGTCCGATTCTGGGTCAAACTGGTGTGGTTGAACGAAAGCATCTTGGTGAGCCATAGCAATACATCCACCATAAAACATTAGCGCATGCTACATCCTCTCCCTGAGAGGGGCGTTTAGCAGGCAAGGCAGGCGATGACAGATGGAGCTCCTTAGCATTTAAAGGAGCAGGCACAGAAACAGCCTGCTCTCAGTAGAGCTCAGTGACTTTTGGACAGCTGAAATTCAGGACCACGGATGGGTTTGGGGTAATGCATATAGAATACAGTGTTGTTGGACCTCTGACAGCTGTGTGAAATTGTTGAAAAACAGTATAATATGGGACCTTTAAAACAAAAACAAAATAAGCAAGTCACTCTGTTTGTGCTACTCTTGTAGTCAAGAGATAGTCAATAGTCAAGAAAAGCTGAATAATCAAACAAACACGTGGCCATGGCCAAAATGCATATCTTCATATTCCTTGTTTGTTCGGACAAAACAACTACTGGATTAACAAAACTGTCCATTCATTTTCTGATGATTACCATTTCAGAGGTCTAAAGTGTCTTTCACTCCCAGTCAGTCAAACATAATATAGACTTAGTGGGACAGCTTTCAGGTCTCTAACAGTAATGATAAGTTGCTGTGCTGGCTTGCAATCTATCTATATCCAGTCTGTTTGTCTGTCTTGTTAACCTAGCTAGGCAGTACATAGCCTACATCTTTCTGTGTTTTATTTACAGCCACTTCCAGTGCTCTTCTGTGACTCTGCTGCTGGAAAACACATGTGAACGTGTTAACAACCTCAACCACACAGACCAGACAATATAAGGTTAAAATGGCACTCACAGTAGCTCATAATTTTGTTAGAGGAAAATGATTATCTGGTTTCTCAATTTAAGAGACAGATAAGACATTAAAAGCAATAGATTGATTTTGACTATTGACTATAGGTTATACGTTTACATGCTTATAGGCTTATGTTAACAGAGCTGTATAACAGATAAAATTGTGAGGACTGGGCTAATCTCTAGGCAGCACATTCAAAGGTTGGTGTAATATTATTTTCTACATCTTGTATTTTCCACTTTCCCATTTATCATGTTATCTATGACTTTTTCTCTCAAGTGCACCAGATTGATGCATTTAAAATGTGCAAACTTTTCTTCCAGGGGAACACACCCCTCACTACCCCACTCACCACAGTGTCACGAGATCCTGTGTGCTACAACCCCTGAGGTTGTATAAACATTTCTGTATCTGCTTATCTCCTTGAATAACCCTCTCTGTTACCTGAATGTGAGCTTGTGTGATTGGTTGCTGGTGTGTTTGAGTGATTGCAGGTTGTCCAGGGGGCTGATTGGTTCCTGCCTTGAAGCCAGGGGTTTAGGGGTCAGCTCCTCCCAGTTCCTGTGGGTTCTCCTCTGTCAGCCAGACTGCCAGCATGTTCGATTGTGTTTTTGAATGATACTTTGCCTTGCTGCTGGTGGTGCTTGGGGGACCGGAAGCGGGGAGCCTCATTTACATGTTGCACCAGAGTTTCCCCTAGGCCCTGGTCATAATACTGTGGGACACCCTGATATGTATCATAATATTGTAAATGTTTTCAAACTCAGTTCAGAGAGTGTTCCTGGATAAAATAACCAGCTTTGCATGCCTGTTTTTGGTTCATAATTAAATCAATCTCATCCATTGCCAATAGTACTTACTCAGTCATCCAAATAATTGAAATCAGGTGTTCCAATCACTTCCATGGCCACAGGTATATAAAAGCAGCACCTAGGCATGCAGACTGTTTCTACAAACATTTGTGAAAGAACGGGTCACTCTCAGGAGCTCAGTGAATTCCAGCGTGGTACTGTGATAGGATGCCACCTGTGCAACAAATCCAGTCGTGAAATTTCCTAAAATTGAATTGAAATTTTTCTAAATATTCCACAGTAAACTGTCAGTATTAGAAAAAAGTGGAAACAATTGGGAACGACAGCAATGCAAAGTGTCAGATTCAGTGGTGTAACGCACACCGCCACTGGACTCTAGAGCAGTGGAGACACATTCTCTGGAGTGACGAATCGCGCTTCTCCATCTGGCAATCTGATGGATGAGTCTGGGTTTGGCGGTTGCCAGGAGAACGGTACTTGTCTGACTGCATTGTGCCAAGTGTAAAGTTTGATGGAGGGAGGATTATGGTATGGGGTTGTTTTTCAGGAGCTGGGCTTGGGCCCTTAGTTCCAGTGAAAGGAACTCTGAATGCTTCAGCACACCAAGAGATGTTGGACAATTCCATGCTCCCAACTTTGTGGGAACAGTTTGGGGATGGCCACTTCCTGTTCCAACATGACTGTGCACCTGTGCACAAAGCAAGGTGAAAAAAAAAAAAAACTCGCATAAAGCAGGGCAACAGCCTATCCTAGCACACAATAGGTTAGAAGAGTCACAGACAATCAGTCACACTTACATTTACTGGCAACTGACCACCTGACCTGCACATCTTTTTCAGTAAATGTACACAGAATGACCCCAGCTGCCCAGACAAATAAGACCTTATAAATAAAATGGATGAAATTGCCAAACTAATGGCACATATAAAAATACCTTAAACACTATTTAACACAATCTCATTGATCTTAAAGCAATTTGGACAAAGCCTCCAGCTGACAATAATATAGCCTAAGTAAATGATCTTTAGTCTCTAATGGTCATATTGTGTGTGAAATTCATCACAAGCCAACACTGTTAGAGAGGATCTTGCACAGTTCAAGCTACATTCTTTATGAAATACACACAGACACGCACACACACACACACACGCACACGCACACAGACATACAAACATTGGCAGAGGAGGTTAGTTCACCCAAGATCTTCTCCAGCTGTTGGGGGATGCAGAGGTATGAGTCACCTTAAACATGACATCACGTGGTTGCACGGTGTCAGGGGGCAGGTACTCATGTAACTTAATTAGCATCAGACTAATCAACCAAGCAAGACCATAACTATACAGTATAGCACCTGCCAAGGATTTACAGATAAAACAGACACATGAAAACAAAACATCACTACAAAGCAGGTGGAGGAGTCGTTTTACTCTACTGCAACAGAGACCTATGGTCCAGCCGAACCATGTAGCCATACATGATGTCAGTACACTGTACTACTGGGCTTCCCAAATGTGAATAATGAAAGTTGTGTTTGCACAATCCCAATGGAGAAGCTGATCTGTTGTTGTAATAGCATGCAATCTGACATGTTCAATGTATGTTTACAAAAGCGTTTTATCAAAAGGGGTTAGGGTTAGGGACACATTTATTTTTTCAAGGGGAGACACTTTTATTTATTTTTTCAAGGTGAAGGATATGAAGGTGCACTAGATTCAATGGCAGGGCCATTTTGTTAACAATAAAAGCACTAGAATAAAAGCAATACTTGAATAATTTCTCTGTCATTTGTAGTTAGATTTTAAAAGAGGGAAAAAATAATTTTACGTAAATCAAGTTTATGCTTAAGTCAGATAAAGAATGAGTCAGGCAGGCTTGACTGACATATTCAACTTAAAAACCACTCTGTCCCTGCACTCTCCCTACAACTGGATGTAGAATGGGGATGGCAGGTAACAAAGGGGATGCATTTTGGTCATGGTGCTAGCAAAGGGCGAAAAGCAAAATTACTGTTTTAAGTAATCCTCAATTCCAGACAAGTCTAAAATGATTACTGTTTTAATACAATACAAATACAAAAAACATTCTTGGACCGTTGTACATGATGAAGTTTAGTAATTTTGCTGGAGATGTCATCACCCTTCATCGTGCCTCCAACTGTTACCTTATGAGTGACATGCTGGCTCTGCATACACAGAAAAACCACCAACCACCAATCACAATTATCCTTGATCATTTTACCATACAATGCAAGGCCCTGCTTGGGTTTTTTGATAAAATGCATTCCTCTTTCAAAATCCCCCACATCATTCTGGAAAGATTAATTATCATTTTAAAATTAAATAATGTATTAATCGTTATTTATATAGAGCTGTTTATTATTTATAGAGCTCAGTATCAGTGAAAATGTCATTTCTTTCCAATACTGTGCAGCCTGTGATAAGATGCAGTGAAATGTTGCTTCCAGGTTAATACTGATTTGCCGAGTGACCTCCTGTTTCAGACACATAAGGTTTGTTTCCAGGGAGATCTCAAAGCTCTTCATATGGAGGCGAAAAAATCTCTCGGGTACCAGGACTAATCTAAGCAACACTTCCTTTCTACTTCACTGTCGTTATTATTGCGTTAATTGATGCATTACACTCATTACATACATTACACACACAAAAATGTTCTAGTGCTGAGCTCAACCAGTAATTTGTGAAAGAAATGAGAACTTCATCACCTTCACTTCATGCTGCAAGATGCCAAACTGCATGTTTATCTGACACCATGCATCCAAAGTAATCCCATTCGTTCAAGAAATACATTACCCAGGCAGTTCAGCAGCTAAACATGGATGCACACTTGCGGATGAGTTTAAAAATGACTTGTTGTTTTGCTTCAGCCGTTAAAAGAATTCATCTGAAACATGGGTTCGGAAAGAGCAGGGATTTTGTGCAGTCAGACAAAGGAGTGGGCAGTATGACAGTATAGTGTACAATATACGACAGCAGAAATCTGCTAATTTTGCTTCAATGTATTGTATTCTATTACATTCTTTTACATCAACTGCAATCATTTAACATCTTTGGATCCCTTTCACTATGGTGCAAACAATGGGTGGGACTGCTTCACTAGATTACATACAGTACATGTTTGAGATTGAAAGACATTGAGAGAATTTTTCCAACAACCTCAAGGTCAGGAAAAAACTGTGACTCACAAGTAGTTTTATTTCTTAAGACTTCAAAGAAATTAACATCCAATTCTGACATTACATTACAGTTAGCTTACAGTATTCTGTAAAGTCATTCAATGGATTTTAATGCAGTAACTTTCTTTATATAGAGTAGTTTTTATTGGCAGTGGAACAGTCGTCCATACCCATACTGGATCTAAGTTGCCTTCACATGTCTGAGGGGTTCGCAGGAAATGACCCAGTATTTAATCCATACATCCGTATATTCGTATCATTGATAACAGCCTTACTGTTTACGGTTTACTATCACTACCATGTCAAAGCTGTATTACTGCTTATAACTGCTAATGTTAACAGCACAGGGTTAAAGGGAACAATGTAAACTCTGCAGTGTTTCTCTCATATATGTTTCAGCAGCGGCAGACCGCTGCTGAAACATGACCGTCGCTGCTGGGTTTGTATTTGACTTCTTTTTTTTCTCACTAAAGGAGAAGAGAAGAGAAGAGAAGAGAAGAGAAGAGAAGAAGTGCGATGGCTGTGTTTGATATCCAACGGTAGGCCTACATGAATTTACACTTCATATCTAGGTCAATTAACACAACTGTGAATACAGCGTATCAACAGTGAGGACGCCTTATAGCTTATTTTGCTTTTTCATGTCAGTAGTAAGCTTAGTTGAAGAGAGGACTGTCTTATAACTGAAGGGGTAAAGACTGTCCTGCAATTGCTAACAGTGATGTTAGCAAATGCAGTCATTTGATAGTAATATGTGGGGAAACACAGATTTGCGAAATAAAAAAAAAAATTGAATTTTAAGTATAATGTAAGTGCACTGCTTGATAACACAACACTGTGGTGATGCAAGTTTAGAAAAAAAAGAGACTTAAGGATGAACTTTCTCCTCACAAGTTTAACCATTTATTGCAAAAAAAACATGGTGACGGCAATGCAGAAAACCCCCAAAACAACAGTGGAATTCTGGAATAACACCAAGCAAAGGATAACTACCAAGCATCAGCCAGACTATGGTAAAACATCTATGTGTAACATCTTGGGCTAAACATTGAGAGGGGGCATAAAACCCAATGCCGCAGAGGTGGCACCTATCAATAGGGTGCTAGTGGGTCAGAGGTTGCCGGGAGCCCCAACGTCAGGACTGCACACTGCTGCCAGCCATTCTCTTTCCATTACAGGCCACCTGTATGAATTCCGCCTATAGGAGTCACTGACATTTTCATGCTTGCATTTCGCTCCATCTGAAGCTCAGGCTCAGAATTCTTCCAGAAGCTCCCTGCTCACTCAAACGGCAGCTCACCATGCCAGCTCGTTTAAAGCTGCATTCTGCTGACTGACAAAATAAGCAAGTCTTCTTGACTTACCCTTCACAAACAGATACTAAAAAGACTTTGTACACAGTAAAATCAGCATAACCAAATTAACACTGCAAGAGTTGATCTTAACACTTTTAAAGTGTCTATATGGGTCCACACCTAAGAGTGTTAATTTAACACTTTTTCAAGTGTTGGTACCTTTATACTAAGTTAGTGTAAATTTGATACTTTGTGGAGTTAAAATTTAACACTTTGTGGAGTTAAAATTTAACACTGCCTAACACCAACCAGGGTTATTTTTTTTAACACTTCTATGTAGTGTTAGCAATTAACTCTCTCAGAGGGTTATTTCTTAACAACACAAGTGTTACCTGTATAACACTTAAAAGGTGTCAATATAATATATATATATATATATATATATATATATATATATATATATATTCCAAAAAAAAATACTTTGAAAATAAACTTTGCTAAAATAAAAAGGTAGTCATGTTTGGCAGTATAAAAACATTAATTTTCAAACTTGCACCATGAATACTAGAACATGCAACAGTAAGGCACAATGTATGTCCTCTCACTCTCATTAGAGTATTGCTTGTCAAACAGTCTAAAATACGTCAGCTGGTCACAATATGTTCATTATTTTGCTTTTCTATACAGTACGCATGAAAATGTTCATCGAAGTACAGTGTGTCAACAGCACAGCCTATTATGAAAGCATGTTGTTCATGTATTATGATATTACAGATTTTCTTAAATACAGGTAGGTCATCATGGGATGTTCCAGTGCATACCAACAAGCCAATCTGGTACTCGCCATAATTTCTGACCCAACATGTAGTTGAAACATCTGAACATGGATCTAATTGTAATGTATGACAGAGTAATTCTCCACCTTCCAAGCTATCAATGCTTTTTATTTGTAAAGGACCAATCTCAAACCGCTTAAAATAATAATTTTCATTGTAAAATGCCAGTGGACGCTGGTGTTGCTTTACTAGAGATTTAGTAAGGTTTTTAAAAATGTTTACAGATTTCTTAAAAGAAATTGTTTTGCTTCAAATCGCATACACCACATGTGTATAAGGGGGCCAATTCTTTTAAGAATCCTTGGATAATGTATCATTAAGTGGTGTTTGAGATTCAATTTCTTATCATGGAACAAAGTTTTGAACATGTTATGGTGGTCACAGATCAAATGTTTTAGGTAACATATCATCCTATCAGTAAGGATCGGGGAGAAGACTATATCAACACTCTGTATCAAGAGGAGCAATAAGTTCCAGTGATTATTGTCCCTTTCAACCACATCACCCAAAATAAGTGGGGTATTGCGTAGAATACACCATGACTGAATTGCATTTAAACCTAAGTGCTTGCTGTTGTCCTCAATTTTTAAGTGACTCGGTTTGTTTTTACGTTCCATGTGTCCATAATTAAAACTCTGTATCCTATCTGACAACGTGTTCATAGAGATGTAACCATTTTTAAGCAGGTACTGGAAAAACAGCTTAAACTCATACTGTACGACATCCTCCAACAAATCATGCATTATATCAACTGCAAAATTATCAGTACACTGAAAATACTGTAATGAATCAAGCACATAAGGTTTTTTAACACCATAAACAGTAGGTAGAGCAGGATCTTCACTTAGTGCATTACAATGTTCAATATGAAGCTCTCTGGAGCGCAGAGTAAGTCCTGGATTATCCTCAGAAAAAACAGACTGAATTTCTTCCTTATTTGTCAGACAGAACCTACAAAAGTATGTTGCACTGAAAGATTCAACAAAGCCGAGCAAAGTATTTAAAGCAAGATTATCTCCCGTGACTTGAATTACAGAGCCAAACACTGGTTCATCAATAAATGGAAGTTGGATTCCTTCAGTTTCCAAAATGTTCAAATCGTCAATTAGAGGCTTTAATATTTCTTCAAAACTGTACGTCTTTAAATCTTGGGTGTAGAAAAGAGCTGCAAGATGTATGTTCATTAGCACAGAGTTCACCTTGGGTGGGAGGTTTTTTAAAGTAAAATAAACACAACCAAGTTTGTGGATCCCCTTCTTAGAACCCAACGGATTAGCCGTTTCAAAATCGTCATAATAAAGTAAAATTTGTAGAGCATGTCTCTGTTGTAAAAAAAAAGAGGATGGTTTTGGAAATAAAACCCATCATTAATGTCTTTGTATGTCCCCTTTTTACAGTGTTTCTCTTGCAAGCACTCTCTTGCTGTTTTTGAAAATGGATTTCAGTGTACCGAAAATGGGTACATACATGTACTTGTCTGTTACAGGAATCTGGCTATATACACCTGTAGTTCTATTTCTACGTGTATCCATTCTCAGGATAAATTCTTTAGGCTCAACTATTTCCCATTTTTCATCATAATATTTTTGTCTCTTCATCTGTGTGTTAAATTTTGAAAAGGGATTGTCTAATTGATTTAAACAGTGTTCTACTTTCTTACACATTTCTGACTCCTTAGTTTCAGAGGAAAATGTTTGGAGAACTGCCTCTTGTGCTCGACCCTGAACATCACTAAAAACTTCCTCCATCGAACAAACTATCGTTTGGATAGGGCTTTGAGAACAACCAGAGTTTTGTAAGTGTGAAACAACTGAACCCACATTCCTTCAAGTGAGTTCTGTGTAATTACAGGGGGAACCTGTAACATGGATGCAGCAGAAGTTGTTGGCTGTTCACTTAAAGGAGTCATCACCCGGAAATCGCAATTTCTCTTGTTAAAACATGCATATTGGTGTTGGACCTCAG
>CAEMYA010000341.1:1377239-1387369 GCA_903131615.1 Diplodus sargus | reverse complement strand
TTCCTAAAGCACGAGATTTTGACTCTGCTCCTGTGGTGACGTTACCACAGGAGGCTACTTGCATAAGCTCACATAAGCATCGGCTCACAGCCGTCCTCAGCCAGACTTTCTGAGTGAGCACGCCGAGTCATTTTCACTCCATACATCGTGACCACCAGCATTAAAACTCAGGTCTTACATGTAAAACACGAGTGCGAAAAGTAAGAAGGGAAAAGTAAGAAGGGAAAAATTCAGAGACTTCCTGCTGTAAAAGTCTCTGCCTCTTCACTCTCCCGTTCGGGTTCTGACTCCGGCTCGTACATAAATGCATGAATTCCGTAAGGTTCGTCAGTTAGTGTGGGCGCCATGACAGGGGGCTGTTTATGTTTTGGAGTCTGTGTGCATGCAGGCCAGCCTCCCATTCCGGCTCTGTCCTTCCTGCGGCCAATCAACGCGCGCCTCATTACATATTAATACAACACACTTCCGGACCAGTCAAAACCTCGCGTATAATCTCGCGTGAGAAAGTTGCGGTATGAAAAAGTGTCAGAACAAGCTCTATGTTTGATTTTTTTTTTTTTTTTACATTTTCTAATAAGTTTTAAGAATTGATCCAAAACGATCCAAGGGGGACTGGATATGTAAAAAACCAGGTGATGACTCCTTTAAAGATTCAAACCCAAAATGTCTTTGTGTGGTCACTTCCTGGTTAGTATGGACCGCTTCATCATGGTTCTTATGAACAGTCTTTAGGTGCTTTCTGAAGCCATTGTATGTACAAAAAGATGAAGGACATCCTTGCTCTCCACGTTTCAAACGTAAGTTTTTAGCTGGATATAGTCCATGCTGAAATTTTAAATGTTGACAAAGAACTGAACAATTTTTGTGGTACTTTTTACAAACAAAACATGTGAACATACTCAAACAGTTTTTTCAACTGTGCTCTGACCTTTGTGAACTGGTGACATTTTAATGGTTTTTCAGTAGTTTGGCCCTCAGTTCCTTGACTCGCGGGGTTTCCTTTGTGGTTCCAACGTCAATGTTGTATATCGTTGTTTGGATGAAAATGTAGAATGCAGAAAGTGCTTCATCATTGGAGAGGCTGAAGACATAGTGAGTCTTGAACAGCACATCAAAAGCAGCCACTGATGTCTGAGCGTTGCATGGGGTATCTTTCTGATCCACAACAATGAAGAACCTTGCGATTTTCTTCTTTTGCTTTCCGATGCAAAGGAGGAAAGGCTGCTTTGCATCAACTTTATCCAGGAATGTAGTGAGGCTGGCTCCTTCCTGTAGTTTGAATGACACATTATGCATATACTTAGCATAACATACTAGATACACAGCAAGAATTATTCTCACAGTCCAATCTGCACCTCACACTTCTTACACGGTAGTACAAAAAGCTGATGGTACATACCTTAATGAATCTGACAACATGATTGGCTGCCTGTGCTGAGCTCATCTTGGGAGGTTTTTTCTGGCCTTTTGATGTAGGGGGCAGGAGATGCAACAGCAACAGGAGAGCAGACATATCAGTATCCCAGCCTTGAAGACAAATATTTGAAACAGACAACAAAAGCATTGTAAAACACTATTTCTTGCTTACTACAGATACCATTTACCATTTAACTAAAATAATTGTTTTTAAAAAATAACAAAACTCAACTTCGTAGCTTCGGATGACTGTTGCATATTGGATTTATTGGAATGGGCAACAGATTGTATGTTGGATACAGAAAAACTTTGTATTTACCGTAGTCATTCTCAACCTCAAGATCAGAAGCAGCCAGCAGCTCATCAACATAAGGACTTGAGGGAAGACGCTGGCCTTCTGTGATGACTCTGTGCTTGAAATCTGAAGACCACCTCGCAAGAAACCTTCCAGATAAATGGTCCCTGAACATCATGGAAAAATCCTGTTCAATCTTTTAACAGAGGCACAATGTCTATATACAGCTTACTAAAATGCACTTTGCATTAGAAGACGTCAGTTTTCAAATAATGTATAATAAAAATAATAATCTCTACATATGCCTACCAGTCCGGCTGTATCCAGAAAACGAGGGAAGACATCCAACACTGAAGCTTTTGCATCCTGGTCATGAACCAGCTTCTGTCTGTAGCCAAAGGTAGCTCTCATCTTCTCTCTAACCACAGATGTGTCCGTTGAGTGTCTCATTATGGAAAGAGCCTCCCTGCACTCCTCACCAAGGAGCTGATCACTAGTTAACAGAGATTCTCGTTGTGTTGTCGGATTGTCATGGAAATCAGGCCTGGAACACACACGGAAGCCATCATGGGTGTTGCGTTGTACTGTCTTGAGTCTCCATGCAAGATAGCCAGTATTGGCCTGAGGATCATAGTAGTGTTCCTGCATGCATGCACACACATCAAATATAAAGTAGTAGTGATTGCAGATACTGATTCTGATAATGTGGACATCTTTTTACCGAATTTCAGATCATCTCAAGTCTTTCCTGTAGTGAAAAAAATACATTATGCCAACTCATACCATGATGGCCCACTGGTAAATACAGACATAAATGAAAGGCTTTACATAACACTCACTGGGCAATGTAAGGAAACTACTTCAACTGAGGATATGGCTTTAATCATTTTGTGGGGCACTGGGGCATAATATAAAGCATAATTTTATTGGTTTGTCATATCAGCAGAGATGTTAGTTTTGGGCCGATGGTGATATTTCATTTTAAAGTCATTATCAGCTGATATCAAGGTTGTGCCAATAATACTGTGCAAATCTTATATAAATCAGAAACATGGCCTAATGAAATAAGTTCTACAACATATTTTTGGACTTCAAAGGTACATTAAAACTTACGTAGCCATGTTTTGAGTAAGGATCTTGGAAATATGGAAAAAGGGTCACAATTCCAAGTGCATAACTGGCCCGGACATGTATTGTTGGAATCCTCCTTTAGAAACAGATTATTCATCCGATGTGTCCAGTCAGTGGGAGGGAGTTACATTAAGTTTATTATCAACCATGTCATTCAGACAGTTAGAGCATAAAAGCTTAAAAACAAAACAGACACACTACAATAATGAAAATATTTTCTAAAATGGCCTATAAGGCTTTTTTTTTAAGCTTAAAATGTGTGGAGACAAACCTTCTTGAAGAAACTTCTGGAAGTCAAAGTTTTCATCAATTTGTGGAATTTTTATGTATTTTTGGACTCCTCCGTATTCCACCTTTGCCAGCATTTTCTATATGAATTCAGTGAATTAAAAGAGAGGATAGCTTCATGAACAATTCATCTGATCCACTGTTATTAAAATGAAAAGTCAATGTGAGCCAATATCATGCAGCATAGCCCATATAATAAAAATATCTTACCACAAGAAATGCCAGGAGACGTTAATGCATCTACACATTTTAAAAGACATAAGGCACAAAAAAAACTAATGTTAGTTATTTTCATGTCATTGAGGGAACCGACATCGAAGTGTCTCCCAAGATAAACCATATGACGCTTACAGATGTAACTGCCTCTCAAAATAATAGTGATATTTCGGTGTGCCCCAGTAAAAAGACATTGTGCTGTTTTGGCATGGTAAACATTAACAGTCTGTCGAAAACCGCAATTTCACGGTGTGTGTTTGTTACTGACAAAAAGTTATATTATGCTTCACCAAGAGCTGTTATTTTCGCAAAAAAAAAAAGAAAAAAAGTAGAAATTACTTTGGAGGAAGGGCATGCTAGCGTTAGCACAACTCTAGCACGCTAGCTAGCAACTCCAAACCATTAGCATCATCTTATCACGTTTTATATCTATGGTTACAAAGTGCATCAGCCAAAATGTCAAGCCAAACTTTCCATTTACTGCTGTTACTCACTCTTTATGCTACAGTGAGACCAGCATGCATGCTAACCATTAGCTCATTAAGCAGGTGTGCGGGTGGTTAGTAACAGCGTGACGAGTAAAGTTACCGCGGCTCACCATTACAAAACGACCGGGTGCCCGAAGAGTAATATTAACATAAAATACAATATTATCAGATACTACTTCATGTACTTACCGAACAGTGTAACCGTTAAAAGTTGATTGACACGCAGTCGAGACTCGAGTCGAGACAGTTCTTGCTTCAGCAGAGTGGTGTTTGTACGGTGTAGGGGGGAGGGGCGACGTTAAAACTTGAGGTGTGAAATACAGGATCAGAGTTTAGAGTAAGAAGTTCAGAGTTAATATTTAAACATATACACTTACAGGTTTGATTTAGTGACACTTCCTTTTTACACTGGGTTTTGACAACTATTTACCGACTGAAAGTTAATTATAATGGATTAACTCTATCCAGAGTATAATTAACTCTACTAGTGTATGTCTAGTTTAACACCAAGAATTCAACTCTTTTCAATTTGCTGTGTATGAAACAGTCAGTGTTGTGTGGAGTTTTTGTAAAGTTATTTATTGAGAGAAACTGTGAGGTTCTGAGTGTTCCTGTAATCATCCAGAGCGCTCGCTGTCAATCCAACATGTCCTCTGAGAAGTGTTAGTATGCTGTGTGCTGAGAAGGCAAAATCTTTCAACCGACTGCTCCGTAGGAGATTAGTATTTTCTGTCCTATTCTGATGGCTGTGTAGTCAGTAAGATCAGCAACCTCAACATACAGATATTCCCCCGCTGGAGCCAGGTTCTCTTTTTCTATCATGACAATACATTTTTCACAACACCTGCATTTCATACTGGAGCAAAATGACAGTGGGATCTGGGGAATTTGGAGGCCTGCTATGTGCACATAGACTTGCATATATTTCTGTGAGACTTACCCTCACCCTAACAATATCAACTCCCACTATCATTTAACACTGAACCACTTTTAACATGTTTAACCACTGATCCAATGATCAGCTTTTTTCCAACTGTCCACAATTGGACAAGCCATTCTCAAATAATTGGTCTTCAGTCTAAAAATTGTCCCACGCACGCACACACACCAAAAATGGTTCTTCGGAGTGATGCCATAGAGGAACCATTTTTAGTTCCACAAAGAACCTTTTAGCAAGAAGTTCTTTGAAGAACCATTCCTGCAAACGGTTCTTTAAAAACCCCCAAAGGTGCTTCAAAGAACCATCAAAAAAGGGTTCCTTTAGGCACCATAAATGGTGCTTCAAAGAACTTTAGCAAAAGTAGGTTCTTTAAGGAACCATTTTCAAAAAAGTTCTTTCTGGAGCCAAGTGGTTCAGTAAAGAACCTACTTTAAATGGTTCTTCAGTAATTTTTCAGAATAAAATAGTTCTTTGACCATTGTAAATCAAATCATAATGGGTACGTTGCCAAGCCCCCCCGCGCACCGCAGACCCCACGGAAGTTGGCCCAAAAGATGACAGGCTCGGGGCAAAAGTGAAGACACAGACACAGGCCAACGTCTGAGCCGTGGTATTCGCTGTAATGGGAAGTGCACTGGACTGCAAAAGGCTGAATGTGTGCCGATTTGGATTTGTTGTACTAAGCAACGCCCACATTGACAAGTAATGACCAAGATAAAGACCAAGTAAAGACTTCAAGATATGGTCTCAGGATTGGCCCTACATCATGCTGACCAAATTTCGTAAAAATCGGTGTAGCCGTTCAAGAGATATAAACTTCCCATCTTTTTAGCGTCCCCTAGTGGCCAAAATCGGCTCATCCCTTCCCAGTGTCCTGGCAACCAAGGAACTCAAATTTGGTGTTAATAGCATTTAGTTTGACCGAGATATCAAACAGTTTACATGTTTATAGCTAACTACAGAAATGTTTTCGTGAATAATTAGCGCATTTTTTGACCGAGCAAAATTCTTTTGATAACTTTAGATCAGATCCCGCTGAAGAGTGTACGTGCCAAGTTTCAAGCAGATCGGCCCCTTGGGCTTGGCCCCCTAAAAATCTTTACAATTACAATAGGGTTCCTAGCGCCGCTGGTCCATACGCGTTTCCTCAGCCCCTCGGGCTTGGCCCCCTAATAACATTGTATGTATTAACATTCTTTTTTATTTCATTGCCAGCTATTAAGACACATTATACATTCGGTGCAAAACATGGACTTTGCAGGGTTTCAAGTTAAAAGACTGTAAGACCTTTGAAACTACACAAACAGAACAGCCTGCGCACACAATCCACTGTCGAAACAGATATCTTAGTCAACAGGTTTCTCAGCAATCAGACACAAAAACCTTTATATAACTAACATTACTGTCGACAGCAAGCAAAAAAATACCTTTTTAAATTTAAAAAAAAAATAGAACATTGCTTTTGAAGACCTGTAGATACCCGAACAAGTGGATACTAATTCATATATTCAAACCTTAAAACTTGAAAGAACAAGCAAGAAAAGAAAAGAGACAAAAAGGTAGCGTGTAAATCATGACAACTGCCAGACATTTTGAAGTGTCCAAAAGAACAATGGTGCAGGACCTCAAAGGGCTGGACCAATAACCTGTTTTCAGTATCTTTCAGGGGATAAAAACCCCTACTGTGACTCCATTTAACGTAACATACTAAGGGTAATGAAGTGAATTTGCCACCCTCTGCACAGCTACTGGTACTCTGGTAGTTGGAGTATCAAGCTTCAAGCCTCCTAAAATGAGAATGTCTTCTTCAGCTGACATGGGTAGGCAACATTGTAAATCTGATCAAGGAAATGTCCACCTCTCCATGTCCATTGCCATGTCGTGCCCATCCATCTGGACATTAACTGAAGTGCAGTCACTCAGTGCCTTCCCTTCACAGCTGTTCAGGGTGATGGTGGGTGTTGGCCTAAATGGATCCTGAAACAACACATACAAGGCTTACCACTGTACTCTTCAAGATTTAGATGTTTACTAATAACTTTCTAGGCATCTTTCGTTATCAAGATACCCCCAAGGAAGACTACCGCTATAATGAACAATTAAATCTGCCAATCATTTTCTCAATTTATTCAGTAATAATTTGGTTTAATAAAGATATTCGAGGTGCCCGAGGTGATGCTAATTCAGTTTAATGTAAGACAAGGAAAATAAGCCAATTCCACCATTAGAGAAGCTGGAATTGAAAAAAAATTAGCGTTTCCTGAAAAATAACAAATGATAATCTATTGAAGACAGCCCTCCTCAACACACCATACATTTCAACAAATAACCTTATTCAGCACGAAGAGATGAGAGGCATTCTCTTTGAAGAGATGGTAGGATGAGTATGGCTGCATTCACCATCTGACCTGCAAAGAACAAATTAATTAAGTTATTAGAAATGTTGTGTTAACTCAATGTTAACAATTCTTTTAGGACAGTGGAACTCTTGCAGAATACCATCAGGGCCTGTGCGGTCTATCATTTCTTTCAGTACCAGTTTGGATTCCCTCAACAGACTGCAGGCACAGGCTCCTCAGGTTGCTGTGCTGTTGAATCCCCTGATGACCTGTTTGTCCATATCAGTCTTCAGCAGTGCTGATGCTTCTTCAAGTAACTTCAATAGAACATAAAGATTACTTGAGAATACTCACCATCCTATGAGCATTCAGAAGCAGATGAAGGATATATATTTGGTATATTCAGATATAAAAAGGCACTGCATCTATGATTGCTTCATGGATTATGAATGATATTTCTCACACTGAATAAAGAAACAAAAAGTTATAATGTTGTTTAGGATGTAGACCTACTCTGAATCTGTGAAAATCCTGAGTCAGGGAAAGCCCACAACAATCGTGTTTTTCAAAAACCACTGTTTAACAGAGCAATGAAGCCATCACTCTAGGGCCAATCCTTGGCATAACATAAAGCAATCTGTTAATTGCCTGTAATATGTTTCAATTAACGGTATAAATTCAAGATGATGAAAAAAATGTTTATAATACAAGTTTTAAAAGAAAGGACATATTTCGTTTCTTAATATACCTACTTCAAATTAGTCAATATAACAATGATTTTAATAACTTAATAATAATTAAACAGGCCAATTATACAGCACTTAATACATTATTATTATCCACAAACAAACAACTGAAAAGACAGGCACTGCGCTCATGTGAGCATTCAAAATACATGATAGCTAAATATAAATGTCTCTCCGACGTTCACTTTTCAGCAGGCAAAATGGGAAGCGGAAAAAAGCTTTGAGTGCCAATGTTAGACACTTCTAAATAAAATATCCAAAAAGAACTCACCAAACTGGTTGATATTGTCAAATGTAACTTTGGCATAGCGTTTGATTTGCACCGTTAAAACAGTAACTGATATACAAGCCACAGACACTAAAAAATGTAGCGTTAACGGTCAAGTTAAATAACGTTTGGTCTACCAACAGTCAGTGGAGTAGCTAACGTTTTTAGCGCGCTAACGGTTGCAGTGCTAATGTTAGCTAGCCAATTTAGCCTACTGAGACTCAGCCAATTTACTAAACTCCAATAAAACAGATGGCAATGTAATAGATAACATAACTTTGCCTCTGCAAACACGACATAAGAGATATTAACAACCAAACAGCATTGAAATGTTGTCAATGCTACCATTTGCGTTAGCGTAGTTAACGTTAGCTGTCGCAAGCTAAGTAACGTTAACGTTACAGAGCTCATTTCAGAAACATTGCCAAAACAACACATTTTCAGCCACAGACTACTGCTAACAATAACAGTGAAAATGCTTACCTCGCCTCTCTGGCCCAGGAACCAAGGTGGCAACGTTAGTTCATACAGCTTCACAAGGGGAGAGTAATGCTGGTCCAAGCTACGATGACTGCAGCTCGTTGTCAATGAAGCTGACAGCTGTTTGTATCCCAGAGAGGTGTTGACGGCAGTTCAGGAGTGTGCTCGCTTTTAATCTGTGCGTGGATCATACGAGCGGTGCGCACTCCTCAATGAGTTTTAGTTCCCGCCCCCCATAGCCATGACGTTTAGAAAAACACAGGCATCTCTTTGCAACGTATCTCAGACCAGATGGCAGATTGGATGTTGGGTTAATATTCAATTCTTGAATAAAAAGACACCTAAATGAACATAACATTATTATTAACCTGCTTAATAGGTTTTTAAAGTATTTAAACAGGTGTGTGTCCACACGTGCGTGTGTTATTGAGTGGGGGAGAAAAACAACTTAGAAATTATCATCGATAACTACAGCTCACTGTAGTCATAAAACAAGTAGATCTAGGTTAAAGAACACATTAGATAGTCATACATTCATGTTTGATATTTATTGTATTTATTTATCTGTTGGACATTTTTTGTATTTATTTATCTGTTGGACATTTTTTGTATTTGTTTGTTTCCACAGTCAGTCAGCCAACCACCCCAAACAATAGAGAGGTGTTTGGACCTACAACGATTAGTTGATCAACATAAAATGTATTGACAACTATTTTGATAATAGGACTTAATAACCGTTTAATTAATGTGTAAGCAAAAAAAGTAAAATGTAAGAATTTGCTGCATTTCTGGGTCTTAATTAAGAAAATAATCTGCAGATTAATCGATTAATGAAAATAGTTAGTTGCAGCCCTAATTTCATGCTATTACATGCCAGCAAATAACTCCAATAAAAATGAAGAACCTTTAGTACTTTAAAGAACCACATAAAGTATGCGAAGAACCATCCCTATATAAAAAGGTTCTTCAATTGGTGATGGTTCTTTAAAGAACCAGAGAGCCTCTTGAAAAACCATTTAAGAACCATTATTTTTCTGTGTGCACACACGTATCCCAGAGGAAAAACTTGAGCCTCCCTGCATCTCCTGTCTGCTGCTGGCTCAGTCCTACCTGTGGGACCAGCAGCCCCTTAGTCTCTTCACTCAGGTGCAGTGGAGCTCATTTAAACACAACAGCATGACACATCCGCACTACTCTTACTTACCTAAAAATATCCCACTCATCTCATCACATGCATGTATGAATGCTATTTCCATACAGAAAAATCAACCTATTTCCTGTTCATGGCTTCATGTTCTGGCTTTAGCATTCTTGTAAATATGAACTAAGCTTATTGTATTAGAGGATGTCTTTATATGTTACTATCAGTGCATGGTTACTGTTTCTCAATGTGACAGACTGCTCTTCAGATGGGATACTCCTCTTATCCCCAAGGTCAGTGGGAAACACAAGCACCAGCTGACAAATGGGGATTCCTCACCCTCTCTCTCTCTCAACCTCTCTCTCTCTCACTCACACACACA
>CAEMYA010000341.1:1318504-1348046 GCA_903131615.1 Diplodus sargus | reverse complement strand
AAGCAGACAATGAAATGCTTGATAAACCATTTATTAAACAAATATAAAGTGTCAACTGATGTTTGTAACACTAAATGGATAATAAATACTGTGTAGTTGATCTATTAACATTATTTGGATGGTCATTACAGTAAAATCTGATAAATCCTTAGAATTGCTTAACATTTGATTTTTAAAGCACTTCATTGTTTATTAACAGCCAAATAACTATTAGGAAGTTTAATTTAATAGTTTAAATCCCAGTAGCGTGAAATAATAATATTAATAATAATATAGAATTTGATTAATTGCAGTGTCATATGGAAATAGAATTTACAGATAAACAGCTGAAACAGTGAATTGAAAATATGGTATAAGAAAAAGCTCGAGATTTTCTAGTGGAGGGGATCTTCCGACAAGGAGGATCCCCCCCCCCCCACGACAAGTCGATTTCTCGTCTTGTCATGGAGTGATTAAATCAGCAGGAAAGATAAAGCCCTACTTAAACAATTGCTACTGACTGGCTCTTTAGATCCAGTGTCATGTTTAAAATATCCACACTGTTTGTCATGTTAGGTTTTGGATAAGATGTAAAAATTGGCCTCTCTTCCTTGTTAGCTTCACCTGGTGCACTGGAACACTAAGTACCCAAGCTTTGGAGAGGCAGCCAGTCAGTCTGATGGACTCGCTGTGGTTGGAGTCTTTCTCAAGGTGAGTCATTAGTGACAGATCACTAACAGCTAACAATCCAGCTGTCTGCACTAGATGTGGGAAGATGCTTCAAGTGTTCATGCCCTGCACAGAACTGTGTGAGATTAAAAGAAAAGTCAAATAATGAAAACTGTTTTTGGGAGAAAAAAAAAGTGCTACAAATTAAATAGTATGTGCATCTGTATTGTGCTTTAGATTGGTGCTGCCAACCCCAGGATTCAGAAAGTTTTGGATTCCTTGGATGCCATCAAGACTAAGGTAACAACATCTGTCCCAGTATTCTCAAAACTCAACAATGACTGAATATATCAAAGTAGACTTATGAATAATTTGTCATTATGCAGTACAAGATTGTATCATACAACCCCTGTTGCAATCTCCTAAACTACACAATGGAAACTATACAGACTAATTCATAAGTAATTATCAAGTCTGAAAAATAAAGTCCTCATGGCGGAGAGTTGAGGATGAATCGGGGAGTCTCACAGCCTGAGGAATGAAGCTGCTCTGGAGTAGGCAGCAGATACTTCTGTATCAAAAGCCAGATGATAGCAGGGTGAACATGTCACTTCACTGCCATCACTGACGCTCTGTCGATGGGCACCAATGATGTTCATGCCAGTTTGTCATGTTTACAGTCAGCATACTCTCCATTGCTCCTCTGTAAATGTTGGTGAGAACTTGACACATGAATTCAGCCTTCATAAGTGTTCTTTAGAAGTGGAGCTTTTTTCTCTGCTTAACACAATTTAGAAGCTTGGGAAACTAACAACTCCATCGTCATGGTTTACAATGACAAACAACTGTACTCCTTCCATCTTTCCTCTATTCGGTTGTTCCAGGGAAAACAGTCCACCTTTGATAACTTTGACCCAACAACTCTCCTTCCTGCTTCTCTGGATTATTGGACCTATGATGGCTCTTTGACTACACCTCCCCTGTTGGAGAGTGTCACCTGGATCGTCCTCAAGGAGCCAATCAGTGTCAGCCCTGCACAGGTACTTAACTTCACATATAACGACTTGCTTTACCTAAATAAAATCAAACTGAGTAAGAAAAAACACACAAACGTTTGGCAAAGCACAAGCAGCTGAAGTGAAAGCAGGGCTGTGGAGATTCATTGTGTGAGATATAAATGTGCCGGGTACATATTCGAAGGATTTGCTCACTGTCAAAAATAATGTTATCTCTGTTTATTGGTGATATCGTGAAGACTGATGACAACGAAACAGCAAGCACACATAAAAGCACTGTGGCTGGAACAGTGCATTTTACCTGTAGAAGGTTAAGGACAAAAGCCCTTGAACTACTTGAGGCCACAGTGACATTTGTTTTAGCTATCACTGTATTTAGATAGGAAGGTTGGTCTGATCTGTACGACAAAATACATGTACAAATAAATGTAATACTGAAACTACTTAAGTTCAAGAGCCAGTCAACTGAACTGAAGCCACAGCTCGATTACACACTAGATATAATTCAAATATAGCTGGAAGGTCATATGGGTACGGATGTTTCAGTGCAAGTGTGTCTATGTGCATTAACATGCTCAAAGAGCCTGTGTGTAGTTGCGGCAGTCCTAAATACAGACATTTCTCTTGGCAACCCAACTAGTGGTTTGTGGGTCCAATCATGTAGTCTGGTGTGACTGCTTCTCGATTCTCCAGTTGAAGCTGGTTCAGCTTAAGTATTCAACTTAAAGTGAGAATAAAAGACATTAGGGAGTCAGAGAGAGAAAAAAAGAAACAGCCAGTCAATTGCTGCTGATTTAAAGTAAACAGTTCACCCAAAAATTAAAGAATTCAGTCATCATCTACTCACCCCCATGCAGTCAGGTATGGTAAAACATTTGCAGCATTCTCCTAAACAACTGAAGTAGATGGGGATGGGGAACCATCAGCACGCAGTTCAGCTCATGCGCCCAGTTCAGAAGGGGTTGCTCTTACCAAGTCGCCATAACAAGGGCCAGGGTTTGAAGCCAATTTGGGATAGTATGTAAATACATTGTACCATGTTGCAATGGGCCCCACATACGTTTCTTTTCATAGGCTTAAATTGTGAAAGAAGCAGCTGTAAAATGGTGGAGACATTTTTTGAGCATCATACTCCCTGTGAAATGACCCATCTCATAATTTGATAAATTTGGAAAGTCCTGAAGACCCACGTGATTCAGTTAACCTGTTTTATCTCCATACAAGTTAGCGAGGACATGAATCCTGGCCAGGTCATTTTATACACACAAAGTCAAACTTTTATAGTTTCATATGCCACTGTGCAGCTTTCACTGGAATGAACAGGGTCTGCCTCTGACACTGTTTCCAGTTCTCATTATATGTCAATGGCAGCCATGCTTTTAGCTTTAAGCAGCTACAGTTAAGATTTCAGCCTCAATATGGGTGTAAAAAAACACCTTTTCATAACAATTTGGGATCTCGGATTACGCCTGATGAGCTGTATTGAATTTTTATGCTGATTTTTGGTTTTTGATTTTTTACGTCTCCAGCTACTGCAGTTTTAAGAGAATGCAACACTTTTTTGCTGTGAAGCTCCAGAAAGTTTTGTGGACTATAAATCTTCACCCGACTTCCCATCAGGATGGGGAGTAGATAATGTCTGAACTTACATTTTTTAGAAGAAAAGAACTGGCTGTTTACAGTATTTTCAAAACACCTCATAGGCACTAACTCTAACCCTCGGCAAACGTCTCATGCATGGTCCAAAGAGGTGCAAGGTTTGTTGGACCAAACATTGTCAAGGTCATGAGTGTAGGCAGTCATACCATAATTGAGAGCAGGGTGGGTCTGCGCCATGAGTGCCTTGTGTTTCACCAAGATTGCACTGGCTGCCGGTATCTCCACTGTACACACTGTTTGCACACTGTCTCTTTACATAATTCATGCTGCCTCACTGTATCTTCATGTGACATATGACCCACATAGTACAGTAGGTAGCTGACTTCACTTCTCCTTGAGTAAAGCTGAGATGTACACTGGAGCTTGATGTAGAAATAAATACACTAATGCACTCAAGCACAGCTTTGTTCTCTGGCACTGCTGAGTGAGCCTGCTGAGGAAAATTAAATCCAAGCTCATCAGCTAGCTAAAGGCTAAATGGCTCCCAGAGGAGCTGTTGTTTATGCCACACTGCTGCTTTAGTCGTTTTGCGTGCATGCACACACACACACACACACAAAAACACATGCACACGGAGAGAGAGAGACAGATCAGAGCTCCTAACATGTGCTCTAGGTTCCAGTAGCTCAGATGTGGCCTGTTCTGCAGAGGTAATTGCAGGCTGTCACAATTGTAGAACTCTCCATCCAGCTTAATGCTACTGTTGGGAGGGCTGTGTTTTGTATCACCCTGTGCACAGGCAAGATAAGCGACGCAGCAGGAGGGTGTGATGTGGCAGAAGCAAGTGAAGCAGCTGATTGCATTGAATATTTAAATATCACATTTCTGCTGGTGGCCAATTTTTTAACATGACCCAGGAAGTCACCGTTCTACTATAGTTTCAGGACCTGAGCAGTAGTAGAGGGAACACTGCTCTGTTGCTGGCCTGTTTTGTCTTAGGCAAATCAAAGCGCATTTTGGTTTTGCCAACTGAGGATACAAGAGCTCATAGGTAGGTTTCGTCATTGTGGTTCCCAAGCAGCACACACTCTGTGTTCCATTTGCATTTAGAAATGGATTTATAACCAGTGAAAATATGTTTTTTTTTTTATTTGAAGGCAAGTTGGATAAATGGAAAGATGTATATGTTGATAGCACATAATCATAGATTCTTGATGATATAGCCTATTATTTTAAAGTAGATGATAGATGTGATTCTGTTGGGTGTATCTCTGGATTTGAAAAGTCAATTCTAGTGAATTTCCCGGCCCCTCCCTACACATGGCCCTTCTGATAGCTATGCTGTATTCTGAATGTTCGCCATGATAACTGTGCACTGGCCTTTCCTCAAAGACGCACTCTCACTGGTAGATTCTCTCTTCTGTCAAAGAGCAGCTGACCCAACCTTTGCTGCTGCTTCCTTCGTTGGGTGTGTGACATACTAGCTCAACTGGATGATAGATAGATAACTCGCTGAAACAGTGCATATCACTCATAGAATCAGACATACTCCCATCAATAAATCGATTATTCCCTGGTGCTTGTATATGGCAGTAGACCAATTAAATGGCCTTAGCAAGCTATGACCATCGCTTGACTTAAGTGTGCATGGAAACGTACTGACAGTCAGACACACTGGCAGCTGGGTGGTTGGTTCTGGCTGCCAGCAATCCAGAAATATATTTTGTTGTCTATGTTTTTCTTGGTGGTGGGCAAACAGTGTCCCTTATGTGCCTACACTGCCTTTCCTGCTCATGTTGTTCCTGCTACATGTTGTCGTAACATACACAAGACCCTTGAGGCAAATATAAGGAAATATAATCAAAATCAAAATATGGTCAAGCAATTTTTTTATGAAAGTGAACTGTGTGACAAACAGCATTTTATCATGTTGTGCAGCACTACTCTGAATAGTTTGTGGAAATATCCTCACTCTTAAAAAACTCAAACTGAACATAGTCGGTTCAGAGAGGCACAGCCACATAAGAGCGTGGCTTGAATTTTAGTGATGATTTAGCCCATCGTTTAGATTTGGATGTGAGTTGCCTTTAAATCAGCCCAGTTGCCAGGATTAAATAATGTCAGTTAAACATTTCTGCAAACCACTGATAATTTCACATATGTACTGTATATGTCATAGGCAATGTGACATATGTCATACCATGTTCACATTACACAGTTATATTTGGAAGTAAAGGGGATGGTGGTGGTGTTGCAGGCGAGAAGGCTGCAATGCTGCCGACCAAAGTTCAAGACTATTTCAACATTTGTAAGTGTGAAACCACTGGACATTTTTACGAGGGATCACGACATGTTGATGCATCAGAGGTTTGCAGGAATCTTAACTGCCAACATTCTATATGGGCCACTTGGCTGGCTAGAGCCATTTACACAAACCAGTCTATCTTCCCTAACTATGTCTGTAACCATAATTAAATAGATCATTGAAATAGCATAGTCTCATTTGGTAATCCTGCTGTGCTCTCGGAGGTCATAATGGACTTATGCAATATATGTTGGAAACAACACATGGTATTTTAGTGACTCCGTCAATAGAAGTCAGACCTTGATTATCTTTCACTGTTTTTCCTCCATGTCTCTCCTTCCTCATTAGATGGCCATGTTCCGCAGCCTCCTGTTCACTGGAGAGGGAGAATCTGCATGCTGCATGCAGGACAACTACCGGCCTCCTCAGCCTCTGAAGGGCCGCCAGGTCCGCGCCTCCTTCAAATAAACCCCCCTTCATTTTCATAGCTTTCTTTCCCCTTTGCTTATTCTTGCCTGCTTTCCCACTTACCTACTAACCCCCATTGTTCTCCAAATGCAGTTCTTATTCAGCATATGTTAGCCCTGTTGACATTAAGTTGAGAAAAGCCCATCGGCTTACAAGTTTTACCACATAGACTAACTGGATGTATCTTGAATAAAATAACTTTTTACGCTTTGACATAGGCCCTGCTTATTCTTGTCATTTCAAGTGTCCATAGTGTGTGCAAGCATACAATGCCTATATGGCATATATATTTTCCACTCATAGACAAAGGTTGCCTAAAAAAAGGGATCTATGCTAGCTAACACAGGTAAAAAGAGACAAATTGTGGGGCAAAATTGTTACTCCTGCTAAAATCTGGTCAAGATTCTGACCCCTCATCTTTCATTTTGGCCATAACATGTTACATATTCCATGTTCGTCAGCTACGCTGCCAAGACAGTCTGCTTTATCATAAACAAAATTAACTGAAAATAGAACTTTAAATATTGTAAAAGTACAAGTTATCCTTCTGTCATAAACCGCACTTGACAAGCACACCTAGCCCATCTGAAGGAAAATGTAGGCCTGAATTCAGTTTTTTTCTTATCCTAATATATTAAAAAATAATGCTCCTTTCAGTGCATTTCATTGACTTGTGAATTGTGCCATAGACAACTGATCAGATTGTGAAAGGGTTAGGGTTAGGGTTAACCCTAACCCTAACCCTAACCCTAAACCAAGCCAATGGATGCCTGATTTTGTCAGTTGTAGACAAAGTGCTCATACTGAGTTTGGACTTGACATTTTTCAGGGTACACTGTAGCCACAGCTCATTGACGGGCACTTCTATGCAAGTAGATTTTTAGACATATAATGGACTCATGAAAGTAATGTTATGAATCCAGTATATTGTGAAGGACAGTCTTACCCAGTTTTGGCTGATAGTGCAGCATGATGATCACATGTACATGTTCATGTGTAGTATTTTTCTCTTAGCTGGGTTTCCATTCATTCTGGGTAAATTAAGCCTCCACAAAAATCAGCAAAATCAGAAGCCGACTGACACATCTGCATCGCTGAGGTGATGGCTCTAGCCAACCCATACTACCAGTGGCTCTACAGTGCAAGCGTCAATCCATTCATAATAAAACTATAACAACTGAACTACCTATCACCACAGTGCATTATACATTGTCCTGGAGACTAATTTTGCTGTTATTTATGACTAAACATTAACACAAGCTAATGTATCAACATAGGTCACTGAAGTTTTCATTAAATCAATATACTTTGTCTGCAATGTCTACAGTCATTAACCGAAATCAATGGCAGGTATTCAGAAGAGACCAGCACAATGTGACTTTTTAGCTTTTATATCAATGTAATAAAAAATTAAACGTTATTAAAAAAAATCCCTGTGTGGTTATTGTGAAACAAATTAAAGCCTTTAATGTGTTTCATCTAAAATTGCTGTCAAATTACAAATGGAAATGCATTGTGTGAATCTGTCATGTCAGTGAAAGATTTGTATCAATAAAAAAACTTGTAACTCACAGATGTCTCCAACATCCCTCTTTTCTCACCATTTAGCATTGATTTAATTGTCAGACTTCAGAATTACTCAACAAAGAGTGTTTCTTTGGTTACAAATTTTGCATGCTAGTTATCCGGTTAACTGTGATTTTTGGCCCACTTTGGCCCATAATGAAACATTTCAACAACAACTGAAGATGTTGCCATTTAACTTAAGGATTTATCTTTTAGAAATCATCAATATTGGCGCAAAGACTTGACGTAAGGCAATTTCCTTACTGCTTCTCTAGTGCCACCATGAAGTTGACATTTACAGCTTTGAGTGAAATGTCTTTACTAATGAATTTGCCACGCAGTTAGTAGTATCCGATGATTCACTGTAGTAGCCTACCATTGGTGATCTTCTGACTCTTCTTCTAACCCATTACCAGAGCAGGTTTTATTTCATTTTTTCTGACATGTTTATGATGAAAAACCTGCAAAACTAAAAATATACTCAACAGCCTCAGCTGCTATTTGTGTTTAGTGTGTTTAGTGTTCATTATGTAAGCGACGTGGGTGCGGGTGTGTAAATGAAGGAGTCCAACAACATACTGGGTTCTTACTCCAATTTTTTAGTGAGTCAACACAACAGGTTAACAGACCTCCATCTTCTTCTCTTTTTCCAAAAACTCTCTCCTCCCTCTATTTCTCCTTCCTGTCTTTCCTCACCATCCCTCTTGTACCCCTAGCGACTGACCTCGATAACACCATAATGAACAATTCTCCAAAACAATACATTAAACCCATTATGTAACCTTAACTTTTGCACCTAAAACATAACTTTCATCTTCCATACCTTCACCCCCTTACAAAAAGAAGCGTCCTTGCTTCAAATGGACTTATAATGACAATTACTACTGTATCAACACAGCAAGTAGAACAGCGCATAACAGTTACAGCAGAACAGGGTACTTGTCATTTTGTTTGTCTGTTTTTTAGGGGGCCAAGCCCGAGGGGCTGAGGGAACGTGTATGCAAGCATACGCGTTTCCTAGGACCAGCGGTGCTAGGAACCTTATTGTAATTGTAAAGATTTTTAGGGGGCCAAGCCTGAGGGGCCGAGGGAATGCATATGCAAGCATGAAGGAGTTCATAATCCACTCCAATGTCATTCCTGACCTCAGCTGTCTTAACACTCTGAACGGACCAGACCACTTTGGTGACAGTTTTTGTCTAGCTGGGGCAGGGAGGTCAACCCACACTAAATCACCTGGCTCATAGGCTGTATGTTTCATCCGACGATCATAGTAGTGCTTTTGCTGTGCGCCAGCTACCTCAATGTTATGTGCAACAGAATGAAAAGCCGTACAAAGTCTCTGTAATACTGAACTGGCATAGTCACTTGGAGTACCGGGAGTGGCATTTGAAGCTCTCGGGGGGTCTCCAAGGAGAAGATCAGCTGGTAGACGAGCTGCTCGACCATGGACCAAGAAGAAGGGAGTGTATTTGGTGGAGGAGTGAACAGTTGTGTTCAAACTGCAAACTCGACCTGTCGCAGATGGTCATCCCATTCACCTCCTCTGGTGTACAGGAATTTTGCCAACTGGTCTTTTATAGTCCTGTTTGCTCGCTCCACCATGCCATCTGACATAGCATGATAGGGCGATGTCCGTGTTTTGTGTATTTCGAGCCGGGAACACAATTCTTTGACAAGATCTGATTCAAATTGACGGCCTCGGTCAGTGTGCAAACTTTGTGGCACCCCGTGGTGGCTGATGTTCTTCAAACAGACATTCAGCCACCATAGTTCCTTGTTGATCAGGGAGAGCATATAGGTTGAGGTACTTAGTAAAATAGTCCATTACAACAAGTACGTACTGATTACCATGGCGTGAGTGGCAGTTCGGTCAGATCTGCTGCAAACTTCGATGTGCCTCGATGTGACTATGTTTTGCAGAGGGGCCTGCTGCTGTGGTGTCTGTGGTCGTCGTGCTTCACAGGCTGAACATTTGAGACAGCAATCAGTTATGTCGCGTGACATGTGAGGCCAGAAGCATCTGACCTGTGCCCCTTGTAATGTCTTTTGTGTACTGAAATGTCCAGACAGTGAATGTCCGTGTAAGGTCTCGAACACCTCCTTCTGCAGGCTGCTGGGTACAACAGTCTGTAAGACAAGGTCACCTGGTGGGGGTCTGACTCTGCAACACAAAAGATCATCAATAAGCGTGAGTTTCAGAAACTCCCTCCAGTACTGTCTAATCTCAGGTGACACTGCTTTCACGTCTGAGAATGGTGGCCTACAGTCAGCCAACACCCAATTCCGGACTATTTTCAAGTCAGGGTCAGCTTTTTGAGTTTGGATGAGAAACTGTCTGTCAATGTTCAGGGGCAAAGTGTCCATAGTCACAACTGCAATATGTGGTGTGGCACAGGTGATGTTACATTCTTAGTGACTGAAAAAGTTGGGGCAGCCTCAGGGTAAATTTCCAGCCCTGTGGCTGAGGCACATGTAGCTGGCTCTACTGGGTCTGTTTGCGTGTGACTTGAAACACACCCCACCTGATTGGTTGCCACGACCAGGGTGGCATCTTCAGCTGTCTCAGGACGACGAGACATCGCGTCAGCGTTTGCATGTTTTGTGCCTTGCCTATATTCATTTGTCCAGTCGTAGGGATCAATTTCTAGAGCCTACCGGGCTCTGCGACCTGTT
Source organism: Diplodus sargus (assembly GCA_903131615.1). NCBI lineage: Eukaryota > Metazoa > Chordata > Actinopteri > Spariformes > Sparidae > Diplodus > Diplodus sargus. Next base: position 1,337,768 of record CAEMYA010000341.1, on the reverse strand, counting down.
GGATCACAATCCAGAGCCAACGTCCTTAAGGAGAGAAGAGGTCTGTGATGATGCGAAAAGGGTAACCTGTCAAATATTGACGAAAGTGCCTGATTGCCCATACAATAGCCCACAGTTCCCGGTCATATGTGGGCCACCGGGTCTCTGTTTTTGTCAACTTGCGGCTGCCATATGCAATGACATTTTCCATGTTCTCAGCATTCATCCGTGCTAGAACACATCCAACTGATGTGCTGGATGCATCAGTGAAGAGCAGAAATTCACGAGAAATCGGGATAGGAAAAGATGGGTGTGTTACACAGAGCATGACGGAGGCTTTCAAATGCACTCTGCTCCACCTCTGTCCACAGAAATGTCTTTCCTTTCTGTGTGAGAGCATGTAGGGACTCTGATTTCTTTGAAAACTGGTAAATGAAGTGCAGGTAGTAAGAACATAGGCCAAGAAATGCTCTCACTTCTGTGGGGTTCTTAGGCACAGGCCAGTCTCTCACTTTCTCAGTGTTTTTCGTGTCCGGTCGTAGTCCTGCAGCCTGCGTTTACCAAGGCCATGGGCATCACCCAAAACTGATAAAGTCCTCTGCCTGTGGTAAACGCTGTCTTTGCTTTGTCTTGCTCCTCGAGCTGCACCTGCCAGTATCCTGAGGAGAGGTCCATTGTGCTGAAAACTGCTGAGCCCCTGAGAGCATCCAGTGTGTCGTCTGTTCTAGGTAAAGGGTGTGCATCTTTCACTGTGACTGCATTCAAGCCTCTGTAATCGACACAGAAGCTCCAGGTGCCATCTATTTTTTTAACCATCACCACCGGTGCCGCCCAGGGGCTGTGGCTGACCTCCACTATTCCTTTTCCCAACATCTCTTCCACGTGTGACTGAATCACTGTTTGCATCTTTGGGGAAGTGCAGTATGCACGCTTTCTAACTGGAGGAGCTTGGTTTGTGAAGATTTTGTGTTTGACGATGTCTGTGTTACCAATGTCTGTACTGGTTTTACTGAATACATCCTGATAAGATGAGAGCAGGTCATGCAGGTCAGACCTCTCCACATCTGTCAGATTTCCACATTTAACAGTAAAAGGTGGTTTGGTTGGCTGTGTAACATTAGGTGGGAGGCCAGGTGGTGGTATTGGACAGGCGGATACCTTACATACAGGGGCTGAATCCTGACTTATCTCAGTGTCAGATATAGGAGTAAGCTGTCCCAGCGGCATACCTGAATAAAGCACCATAGGTCCAGGTGTGGGGTTAATAATGTGTGCGACAGTACAGCCATCTAGTAGACAGTGTGCGGGCAACTGAAATACCATCCATCTCCAGTTGCCTGGGTTCCAAATAGTCGCCGTAGCTGAGTGGTATGCCTAGACCGGTTGTAGGGGGGATTAGTGCAACTTTGCAGATGATTTCACAGCAGGGAGGGATGGTGGCGTTGTCTATTAGTTGGGCAGTAAAACTAGCAGGTGCTAATTCACTTTTACTCAGTAGGGGCAAGATATCATCACCCAAATTACATAGCCCTCTCCCCATGTCCAGAATAACACCCTGAGGAATGAGGAAGTCAAGACCTAATATGAAGCCTTGGGTAACATTTCTGATCACTTGCACTTCATGTTGCAGACTTTGAGACCCCAGCCTAAATGTGATGTCTACCATACCCAGTGTGTCCAGACCTTGGCCAGTTACAGCCTGGGACATGATGTACTTCTTGTTAATAGGTATTTTTGCTAATGAGGGGATTGACATTTTGGTGTGCTCACTGATAAATGAAATAGTGCCACCCGAATCTAGCGTGATGTGCATATCTTTGCCCTCAACAATGCCATTCACATAGGAGGTTAAGTCTGCTCTGACAGTGGCCTCAGTGTTCTCTGATTCACTTAAGGGGATTGACATATCTGTACTACCACTAGGGGTCTGCGGTGCATTGATGTTGTCTGGTGTGTCAGTGAAGCAGACACCTTGGGCTTCCAGAGAACTAGCTGGTGAACTCCCCGCATCACCAGCTAGTGGCCGTTTCCCTGTTGAAATCTGCCACGCTCTTTGAAACCACTCCCTGAGGGATGCTGCTGGTCCCAGTCATTAGGTCATCATGCTTGGCCTTTGTCCTCCTGCTCTTGGAATGAAACATGTCTGGCATAGGGGCTTGGGCTTCGACCGTGAGAGTCATAGTATGGTCTACTGGGAGAGGGTTTTCTCCCTCTGTGTTCTTCATAAGGGCTAGAGGCCTGGTCTGAGTAACGGGCTCTCTATAAGGCTGTCGATACCTGTCAGACTCCCTATGGGTGTACTCCTGATGGTGGCGAGCCCTTTGAGAGGAATAGCGTTCTGGTGAGGGGTGATGGGAATATGAATACCTGGATGGGGAGCATCCATAGCCTGAGCTCCTTGCATTTGTGGATCTCTCAGGGCTCCTCCCATATGGGGAGGGAGATCTTGGAGTGCGCATGTGCCTGTCACAGTGATGGATGTCGTTGCGCCCCTCTAGCTTCAATTCAGTGCAGCAAGATCCTGGCTTAAGTCTTTGACAGTAGCAGTGAGGGTTTGGACTGTTTTTCTTAGTTCCATGTTGGTTTCACTTACAGAGTTTACTGACAGTACAACGCCCATGTCTCTGACGGCTACATTGGCTGAAGATGCTGGCATCATTAATTTAGCTGCTTGGCGGGCCCGTTCAGCTTGGGAGGCAACCTCAAACGCCTCAGTGAATGTTTTCACCCCTCTTTCATGGCACTTGACCTGACGCTCCTGATCCAAAACAGCGATGAAACGAGACATTTTCAAATATTCTGAAGCATTATGTTCAAAATCAGGGAAAGTTTCTTTTACAAGCCTACATATATCTGCAGCATACACTTCCATAGCTTCATTGGGCAGTCTGTGACGAGCATTGGGGAAAGTCTGGAAAGATGCAATCACATCCTTTTGACCAAAAGCTTTCTGCAAGTGCCTCTTTGTTTCCGCATAACAGACCTGGGTTTCCTGCGGCAGGTTATCCCATACAATGAACCGTTCTGGTGGTAGCCTAGTGGGTAGCTCAGCTGCTAACAGTGTCCAGGTCCACACCACTGTCTTTGTAGCAAGCAGCTTGGATTTCTTCGTAGCAGCGAGCCCATAACTGGAACGACTCACGGCCATCGTTGAGAAAAGGTAGCGGCAGCGGAATGCCCCGCGGTGCTCCCTGTGTACTGCTGGATGGCTGCACAATCTGCGCTGGAGCTCCTGTGGAGCTGGAGCTGGTGCTGGCACTCTGATGTCCAGCTGCGGCCGCCTCCTCGACAGACACGATGGATTACTCTTCCCCTCTTTGGCTGTTTACTGCAGCTTCCCGACAAAATCAGAGGACCGAAACGCGGTTTCTAATTTCACTGAAGCTATCAAAACAAAAAAACGCGATGGTAGTGACTAAACTAGCTCACTGCTCTTCGGGCTAGCAACGTTAGCCTATAGTTTCGGAGACTCACAAAACTTGAGCCATCTTCTTCTCTTTTTCCAAAAACTCTCTCCTCCCTCTTCTTCTCCTTCCTCTCTTTCCTCACCATCCCTCTTGTCCCCCTAGCGCCGCCTAGCGGCTGACCTTGATAACACCATTATGAATTTCTCCAAAACAATGCATTGAACCCATTATGTAACCTTAACTTTTGCACCTAAAACATAACTTTCACCTTACAATTAGCAAATTAGCATGCAAACATGCTAAATTTAGATATAGATATAATTTGTAAGAATTCAGCATTTAAATGTCAAACAACTAGTTGAGCTGTTTTCTTTGTTTCCCTAATCTTTCCAACACTGATTTAAGTTAGGTTGCGTCTGAAATTCCATACTATACACTACATACTCAATAGGTGTACTATCGTTCAACATACTTTTGAGTGAATAACAGCAGTATGCATCTTTTCAGACGTACTGTTTAGCAGGGAAGTGATGCAATTCCTGAGACCCTCTTGCCGGTTGGATTGGAGATGCGTAACCGTGGTAACCCATGTCAAAATCACCTCTACCGGCAATATGCAATAACTTGTGTAGAACATGTTTTACTTGGCTTTTACTTAAGTACAAGGTTTCACTTATGATGACACACTGTTGTAGTTGTAATGTTAACTGAGTTAACTATGGAGCTAACGTTAATTAAACGGCTACCGTTAGAAACTTCAATTGAGGCGTTATAACGTTAGACGTTACACCAGAGCTGCACTGGTCACCGTCCGCCATTGTCTGTTGTGTTGTTGTTGTTGTCACTGCTGCATTGTATTGTGGGATATTTATGCCAGCGTAGTGTCGAGTGCTTGCTTGTTTTCATCGTCATCATTGGCTGACACACGTGCGGCTAGACTGTGGCTAAAATGAAGGGGTGAACAGGGCTGGGGTTACCTCGGTGTCCAAACTCAAATCAAGGGAGGGATAATTAACAAAAGCACCCGCGACACTGCACACACACTCGTGAAGAAAAAGGCCCACCACCAGGGATTGGGTCACCATCAGGGGCCCACAGCACCTGTCCACAAAGAAAAAGAGAATATATAAACAGGCCTCACAGTCCTAGCACAGCCACACACACACACACCCCACACACAGCAATATACATTAATTGAATAATAAGGAAATAAAACCAAACCCAAATAAAGTAAATGGTTATTAAACCAAAATAACTAAATTAATACAAAGGAGTCTCATTCGCAATACAGGATACAAATACTCTTAATTAATTATATTAATGAATGAATAAAGTTCCCGGGGGCAGCAATCTAAGCCCCGATGCCAGCTCCGCGATGAGCCTCTGAGGTCAGATGACCGCTCTAACGCAGCTCCAAAGAGCCGAGGAGCCACAAAACAGTTTCAGTGAGCCAAAACAGCAGTGGGTCCAGGAGGTGATGGCTTCGGTGTTTTTGGACCTCACCAGCATAGCATCGTCGAGAGTCAGAATAAATATTCTAAGGCAACACACAAAACAATAGCAATCAGCTGGAGGCAGAACAACAGAATGGAAAGCAAGGAGCGGACAACGCCGACTTACCACGTGGAGAACACAACAACACCCAGAAGGGCCTCCAGTGGGACAACCCAGCCCCACTGCACCAGCAGTCTGCCACACTGCAGTGGAGACAACTGTGTCACATTTACACAATCGACACGTGAGTGGGGAGAAGAAGCAGCGGTGCGCTTTACTGCCCTTACCTGTGCGCTGCAGAGATAACGTGCATCTGTGGTGGACACGCCAAAGACGCTCCAGCGCCAGCAGAGCCACACCACCTGAGCTTCACCACGCTGAGATCCACTCCGCCAAGCCAGGCCACCATGAGGACGAGCAGAACGGCAAAAGGAGAGGGCGCGCCAGGTGAAACTACCTGCTATATAGAGGTGCGACCGCCCATCAATCAGTGCACCAGAGACACAGCACCCTGATGTGAGAAGGAGTGAGGGTTCTCAGGCTACACAAGCACAGGGGAGAACATGCAAGCTCCACACAGAAAAGCCCTGCCCCAGAGGGATTCAAAGCCAGGACCATTGCTACCACTGCACCATCATGCTGCCAATGCATTTGAACTGTTGTTATTACTTAGAGTCAGACAGTGTGGAAAGATGTTGGCAAATGAGACTAAACAATACATAAATACAACTAAAACATAACCTCAGATAGATTTTTATCCACAGTGGTGTTTAATTACGTATTCACCACCAGTGAAACTAGTTTGAACAGGGGATCATTTGTGTTAAATTGCGTTTATGTTTATTCACCTGAAATCGTCACATTGTAAACATTCAGGTCAACCTCTTATTGAACTCAGCACTCACCAAAGACTGTGGTTCTCTTTTCTATTTCCCATCTATTGTCTGTAACTATATACCCGGCCAGCTCCAGTTTGCATTCAACATTACAGAACATTTAGTACCTGACACCGATCACTGCTGCAGTCAGGAGTGAAGATGAATCCACTTTTTAATTCCAAAAGTTAGCTCACAGTTCTGAGCAGCGACTCTGCCCCCCTCTCTTCCTGTACATTACTTCAGAAACGTTTTTGGTTTGTTTTGATAGAATCCCCTAGCAACAGAAATGCCATATTGTATGTTAACACATTTGCTTAACAAAAAATCAGCAACACTGTCACTGTGAACTTGCTTAGCACACTGATGTTAGTCATTTGCTCAAAGCAGTACTGTGCCTTATTGTAATTTCACATGCACTATACATAGTTTATCTTCTGAAGATGCCTTTCAGGGTTTACTGTCACCCCTTTTTGCCAGTGTTTACACCTGAAAGCAGAGTTTTGCCTTTGTATAGCAAACATTAAGTGACGGAGTTTGGATGCTGTGCTGTGATTTGGGGTAATAATCAACACAGTTCAAATTAAGTCTTCACATGATGCAGATTTTAAGATAAATACAACACAATGTTATAACTATATGATCAAACCATAAAGGCATCGCCTGGATTTGGCAGAAAATGAGTGGGGTGAGTGATGGCCTTACGTAACACTATTTGGCTCATTTCTCCATGCCCTCTTTGTTAGCCTTGTCATCATCACAAACCATTAGCTTGATGCTCTTTGTTGGACAGTTGGCCATTAAACAGTCACTTTGTGTCTGTCTCTTTCAGTATCTCAGCTGAAGTGATGGACAGGAGGGGGAGATGATGCTGGAGCTTTAGAAAAAAACTGAATTACAGCGATAAGAAAAGCACAAGATTTTTATGTTCTGATTTACAGCAGTTACAGTAATATGACGATACATTGAAAACTGTTCAAGTACACTCAAGTTCTGAAGTTATTTGAGATGAAGACAAACATAATAACTGAAAAAAATAGCGGCAGAAGTGAAGATCACTGGTACACAGTAGTCTTTGTTGATGAGGCATTGATAAGAGGAATTGCTGCATCTGAGCCCAAACAAAGCAGCATAGTTCTGGCACTACTGCAAGGCTGGAGTATCAAGGCTAAACAAAGTGAACTACAGTTAAAGAAGTATTTCCCTGCTGAGAGATGGCCCTTGCAATAACTGGGCTGTCTATGCAGTAGTAATAGTTTTGAAATGAGCATTTCATGACCAGAGAAAACAGAGAGAAGGGGCTGTAGATTCTTTTGCTCAAAAAGTTGAAAACTTACAACCCCCTTTTATCATTAGTAATTACTATTAGTAATTATCAATTTCTAATAACCACACCTGTCCTACCTTTGGTCTCCGACAGGGGGGCACTGGGCAATATATATATATACATATATATTTCTAGATACAATGGCTGCAGCATAATGTATCAATACAAATAAGTGCAACAGTGTTTCTTTTTCATTAGTGCAGAATGAACAGCAATAAAAACGGATATATTGCATGCTGTCCAGCATATCTTCTAAAAAACTAGTCCTATGATTACTGTTAACATATTACACTCACTAAACTCACTGACTAAACAAGGCAAACCAGGATCCTGTAGATGACAGATTACTGATTCTCTATGCTCCAAATTGTCTTAAAATAATCATAAAGTTATGCCAGCAGTAAGAAATACAAAACTGACTACCAGTACATGACTGTAATATTACTGTAATAGTGTTGCAGGTGTAAAGCTGATCAAACTGAAACAATACAAAACCATCTCATACCGTTTCTGAACATAGCACTTGAAGCAGTTCAGCATATTTGATCAAGATCTTAGCAGTTGTTGGTTGTATCCTCATGGTTGAATGCACTTACTGAGGTCTCAATCTAAGATGCACCACTGCATCAAATACATCACATTAACTGCTATTAAAGCAGCACTCCAGTACACGTTGATTGTACATATCCTTTTTGACATACTCAATTGATATCAGTGCAAAGACAATGTATTGAATGTTTCATCAGGTTCATACGTTTTTGTAAATATATGCTTACTCTCAATTTTTGATGGCAACAGCACGTTTCAAATAAGTTGGGACGGGGACAACAAAAGACTGCGTTGTCCCCGACAGATGTGGAATACTCACCTCAATGACCGTGCAATGCTTGAACAAACAATTGTGGAACAGTGTCTGTTGGCCTGTAACCACAATGTGGTTTGGACAGAGCTAGACTCTGATGATCTGAACGTGGTGCAGGTGGTACTGCGACACACGTGTCTGATGATAAAGCGGGTCGTTAACGATTAGTTTTCAACAAGCTGCTCATGAGACTATCTGTGTGCGTTTACACAAACCTATGAGTGTGTGTGCACATGTGGGTTAGTAGAGGAAAAGAAAGAGAAAAGTAGGATGAACAGCCGCGGAGAGACATCAGTCACCTTCCTGTCACTCAGGAGCCGTTGAACAAATGCTCACACAGCGCCAAAGCTAACACTTAGCTTCATGAAGTAGAGGAGCTCAAATCAGCTTGTGATGAGCACAATGAAAAACAAGCAACAAGCACAGTGTTTTACAGTGTAAAAGGACTCAAGCTGGTCCACAAACACTCAAAAATACAAAAAAGAAAACAATACACACAATTTCCAATATCTGGCCAGACACTAAATAGCCTCACCTGTTTCCGTACTCGTGTCGGTTAGCATGTGTCTGTCCGCCTGTCCGGGCTGACGGTGGCTGTTCTGAGCGTTGTAGCAGAGGAAACAGCAGAGTCACCGCGGCTGGGTTGCGTAGCGTCCTCTGGATCTGGAACAGGATTGGTAAACACATTCCACACAAACACAACGTCCAGCAAGGTTTAAGAATGTGGCCTAGGCAAAGGTAAAATCCTTTGCTGCCTTGTAGTAACAGCTGTGCAGGTGAAAGTTTGTAGTTCCAGCGACACGTTACGATGGAACTGCGGTGAAACAGGTGTGCAGCTGTTTCCAGGTTCTCCAAGCATCCGGCCACTGCGCTGGAAATAACAGTGCGTTCAGGTTTGCTTTCAGCCAATGGGAGAAGGGATTCCGTTAGGCTTTGGTCTATATGCAGGCCGGTCTATTGTTAGAACCATGGGGTTGGGTCCCAACAGTACCATGATTGGGTATGAAGAGGCATCCTCGAAAGGCTAAGTTGTTCACAAGCAAGGGTGGGATGAGGTTAACCACCTTGTCAAATACATAATTGTATAGCTACAGGAGAATACTACATGGCTCAGGAAAACTTCATGAAGTTGTTGTCAACAAACTGTTTAATTGCAAATGATTGCATTTTTCTGATTTGGACATACAGTATTATTACAAGGGTGTTGTTATGACTTTGTCTTCACTTTGATTTCTCAGATGTTTTCCCCCCAAGCTGACCCTGACTCGGCTCTATGATAAAACTGTTGGGCAAAACTACAAAAATTATTTAAACACAAATTATACTTAGACTTGCAATAGTGTTGTTCTGGTCCCGTTAATGGTCCATCATCTCTGCAGTCTTTCATGTCTTTGTCCACTGCCTCCTACGAAATCTGGAAAGGATATTAATGAGAGGGCAGATGACCCAGACTTGGCAAAACCACCACAGAGCTACGAAAAATAGCTTACAAAGCCATGTCCCCCTCAAAGGCAAACTGGAGGTGTGCGTGTGTTTGTTTGCGTGTGAGTGCGTGTGTGTGTGTGTGTTTGTGCGTGTGTGTGTGTGTGTGTGTGTGTGTGTGNGTGTGTGTGTGTGTGTGTGTGTGTGTGTGTGTGTGTGTGTGTGTGTGTGTGTGTGTGTGTGTGTGTGTGTATTAGCGTTTATGGATGTGCATGGTGGCTGTCAGGTTATGAAAGGGGCTTTGATGAATCTGAATGGGCTCTCTTCTCCATAGACTAGGTCACTGTTTTGTAGAGAGAGCCAAAAACATAGACAGAGGGGAGAGAGAAATGGAATCATCACTGAAGATGGTTTGGGATTTATGAATATGAAGGCTGTGTTGTGATTGCAAACATTATATTTGTTAATCTGCTGCCCTACAGATTCTCTTCTGCTCTGATGTAGAGATGCATGACTAATCCTGTGTTAACTCCAAATATTACATAATGAAAGAGTTCAGCCACCAACTTCCTGGCACTACAACCACCCCTCCCCCGTCCCACAGTAACATACTCTCTCCCGGCTGAGTGACAACAGTAACCATGGCAGCTGCACGTTCATATCATAAAATATAGAAAAGGATTTATAGAAACAGGTTTTCAATGGAACAGTTTGCAGACTGAAAAAAGTGCGGTGGCTCGTGGGCCACACATTGATGATTCTGCAGGGGTACATAGCCTTAGAAATAATTCTGTGTGAATCAGTGCAAAACAAAGCTATCAGCTATTTTTGGGTGTGCACAAAAAAAAAAACTAAGTTGACAAGTGGGGGACATGAGATGGGAACCATTGGCTTGCTAGAAAAAATGCATGGATAGATTGAAGTGCCAGCCACATCTGGGACTGCTCTCAAGACAATGTAACTGGTGTTCCTGGCAAGCTTGCGGTGTTCCTCAACATGAAAGGTAACTTCAAAGCATAAATCTAACACTACAATGTCCGATATATAACGTGAAATTTGGCCTTTTTTTCCTCCCATATAATCAATATGATCTGACCATCCCAGACCTGCTTTGTGGAGGTTGATGATAACCTTCTCCTACCGGGTGAACATATGAATGTGTGAGGTTCTATGTTTCATTGTCTAAGCATGTCCATGTATAAGAAATTGCAAAAGTCCTTGCAATTTAAATTGCCATGGATGTTGGGGGTTACTCTGAGGGTGTGCTTCCCTACAAATATAAGGAGGCTACAGCATTTGTGGAAGGGATCCAAAAGAGGGCCAAGCATGGAAGTGTTTGTGTCTTTTTATTCAAAAACAACGTCATTATACTTTGTATAACTAAAGACTCATTTTAGTTAAGGTAATAACCACCACTGATAATCTTTTTACGTGTGGATCAAAGTATAATACTGCAAAATTACATCAGACACTGTTAATATATACACTTAACATGTGAGTATGCTTACTCCTTTTTTGTACTAGCCATGAAAGGGGATTTCAGCTGAATGCAGCAAAAAAGATGACAAGTAAGAGTAAGAACGCCAGACTTGATGAGCAGGTATATGTGGCTGCCCCTTGTATTCACATGACATTTTGTGGCAGTGCATTGCATATCACCCTTCTCTCCTATCCTAGGAATAGCGTCTTTATTGGCTGAGTACATTTATATATACAAGCATTGTATCCTCTGCTTTTAACCCATCTGAAGTGGGCAGCTATAGTCCTACATATATGGATAACTCTAGTACGGATGTTAGTAGGTATGGGTCGATATCACCCGTTTCATGTCCGACACAGATACCAATAAGACAATGTTGAGCATCTGCCGATACTGATATCAGTCCAATACAGCCTCCCCCCTCTCTTTAGCTAAAGATAATATCTGTATCGAAGCACTTTGCTTAACCTAGCCATTTAAAAACAAGCTTAAACTGTAGAACAAACAATCTACTTAATTTTAGCATTTCTAACCCTTTCTCTTAGTCTTCCTGCACAGACATGAGTTCAATATGGATTTGCGGGAGAGACGGGGCTTGTTATGGGTTGGCTGCAGTCATAAGACGTCACCATGGCCTAGCACGGCTTGGCCCTACTCCTCTTGGTTTGAGTATCCAAAGTTAAACTCACCCAAACCATGGTATAAAAGCAGTTTTCCTCTGTTTCTCAAAAGTCATGTCTATATTTTTAGCAGTTTCTGTATCAGTGTTGAGGTGATCAAACATCAGATGGCCAGGTGTGCCTATGTGGAAGGGATTTAACGATTACCGGTTATCATGATAATCACAGCAAAATTCCCCAACGGTAAGTAATATCAACCAAATTTTGTTCATCCATAACCATGTGTGATGACTGTGCTTTGAAATCAAGGTAAATACTGTGAGACTGTCAGCAACAGGCTCCTACAGACACAGCGATGTTGAATGCCCCCCCCCCTGAAACACCTCCTGTCAGTGCTAGCTGTAGATGTGCAATGAATCCAGGAGACACTATTGTGGAACTTATTTGCCACTCTCTTTAGTATCTTCATGCCATCTTCATGCACTAAAATTAACAACCACAGGAAGGGATCCCCCATGACCCTGTCACTAGGCAACCATGACAACACACTACACTAGCGAAAGTAATGACGACGCTCAGGACTCAGGAGATTTTTCAGCCTTGTAAGAGGACTAAGGACTGAGGGAAACTTGATAGAGGACATTTGCAGAAAATGCAGGAAGAAAATCTCAGCAAAAGGGGGCAACACAACAAATCTAATGTGCCATCTTCACGACTCCTTATGGTATAATGAGCTCAGACATGTACGACGGGGTGAGGCAGTTTACAGTTTTGTATGTCATCAGCAGCACCTTAAAGTCTGATCTGTCATGAACTGGAAGCCAATGCAGTGAGACTAGCATTGGTGTACTATGATCAAATTCTCCTGTACGTGTTGAGACTCAAAGCATTCTGAACCATCTGAAGGCTTTTAGTGCTCTCACGTGGCAGCACCGAAAATAAGGCATTGGTGAAATCATTGTTAAGAAACAGCAAGATCAGGTCCATTAGTGGAATCTGGGGGTTACATGTGAATGCGCAAAACAGGAGTTAGTAGAAGGGGCAAGGGGGGTATTGGAATTGGACCAAGGAAACTGCATGAAGGTCAGGCCTGTAGGCTTTCCTGCAGGCCCAGCCTGGAAGGGCAGGTATAAGCAAACACTCCCAATACTACACATTTCCAACAAAACTTCTATTTGTCTATCGTCTATGTGGGAAATTGTAGACATGTTTGAATTCTGGGTAAGCAAAGGCCATCTGGGCATCTCAAGGCTAAGTCATTTTTAAGAGATTAAATAATTTTTGGATTATGAAACATTTGTTTGAAGTGCATAACTTCAAACAAATGTTTTCATTTGAACAAAAACAAAAATCACTCTTGGGGCCCCCTTTTGGTCACACGGCTCCATAATACAACTGGCAAAAATACAAGAATTTCATGAATCGGCCTACAGTGGGAATGAATGAATGAATCTAGTGGAATACAGTAAAAATGTCAAATATCACTACTTTTCTTCACAATGAAATGCTGGCATTACAAAATGCATGGTTTCATACTGAAATGGCAGTATAAAGCATTTCTAGGGGCCTCATTCTTGGAGGTAGTAGACCCTGGGGTAGACCCACAACAGGCTGGACAGATTAGCTAATCTGACATCTGTACAACCTTGCTTAGCCTGCCTGACTGGGCACTAGATAAGCAGCAGAAAATGCATGAGTTAATGAATTGAAACCTATTATTCAGTTTCTAAAAATCACAGCCCCTAGCCCACTGTCATAGTTTATGAGGATTGAGGCCACACTATCCATCTATGATATGTCCAAGAAGTCCATCAGCCAGTTATGTATAACAGTCGGGTTTACACGTTTTCCAGTTCATAAGTATTGTCCTCTTTACAGACAAAAAGGCTGATGCAAATATACCGGTACTTTATGTAATTTTTTCCTGTATATTTTCCATCATATTAAATATACAAACATCAGGACATTGAGGAATATTAACATTCATTAACATGAATTATTTTAGTCCAGAATTGTTCTACCATTGGACAGGACCACAGTAGATGTATGACAATAGCAATCCCATCACAACCATGTCAGATGTAATAAAGCTCTATGTGTGATCTTTGTTTGCATAATTCTATTACTTGACCAGTGACCATTTTTTGGCCACTTTGAAAATGTACTTCAAAGCCTGGCACTCTTCCTGGGGCTTGACTTATACCAACAGCAGTTAAGCAATTCTGATGTGGGACAGCAACACTACCTTGACAAACCACGCAGAAATGCAGTCCAACATCATACTAGAAGCGATTGTAGCCTTGAAATACTAATTTGTTACTCACCACACATGTAATAAAGGCCCTGCTACAGCCACAATATTGCTATCTCACCAACCTACAGTTTTTTAGAACATCACAAATAGACCAGGTTTACAACAAAATATTGTTTCCAACCTCAATTTATTCATGTTTTACTCATTAGGATTAAATTTATCCTGATTACTTGTGGAAACTATTCCACAATTTAACAGCTGTTAGTAAGTGAAACTCTTGCCAAAAAGCAACCCAGGCTTTATTTGTGATTGAATATGAGTCAAACCTTCATGTAAAAGCATAATTACGATGAAAGAGGCATATTTCAGATTTACCGTTGTTTCGTTTTTGGGCAAGCTAATTTTAAATTGGGTGCAGGGGCACTTTTACGCTAGCATCAAAATCGCTATTTTTAAAACACTAAGAAGGCTCGACACAACATGAAACTTTGCTCGTAGTATCACCAGGGTCTCTACACATGAACACAGGCATTGAGAACATTGTTTGTGCACACAGAGTTTACTAAAAAGAAGGTTTTTGGTCAACTCACGTTAGCAGTAGCATCTCCGGCACACCGCCGTCATGATAGAAAAAAAGTGTTGCTCCTCGAGTGCGACCTAACAGGCACAAGGCGCAGCAAGTTTGTCCAAAAACGAAACTACGGTAAATTTTAAAGGTGCCTCTTTCGTCGCAATTATGCTTTTACACAAAGGTTTGACTCATATTTGATCGCTAGTTTTTGATGTGGTTTCTGTCTTGGCTCAGGCACATTCCAAAAGTTTAATCCTTGTCCTTCCGAATATATATTAATGTATTAATGAACGCTGGTGCTCTTCTGTGCATGTTAAAGATACAATTTGCACAGATGAGCTGGAACTGTTGTCTATTTCCCTGCGCCCATTCTACCTACCCAGGGAATTCGGGCAGGTGATCGTGACAGCTGTCTATATTCCACCATCAGCTAATACAACTAGGGCTTCTCAGACAATTTACCAATGTATTGAAAAGTTAGAAACTGCATCCCCTGGCGCACCCAAGATCATCCTGGGGGATTTTAACACCTGCAAATTGGACTCTGTGATGCCCACATTTGAGCAGTATATTTCATGTTACACAAGAGGAGAGAAGCAGCTGGACCTGTGTTATGGCAATATTAAGGAGGCTACAAAACCCTGCAGAAACCACCAGTAGGCACCTCAGACCACTTTGCTGTTGAGCTGCTGCCCACATACAGACAAAAACTGAAGCAAGAAAGGGTGAAGCAGAGAACAGTTCCAGTGAGGCAACCCAGAGCCTGCAGGGCTGCTTCGCCTGCACAGACTGGCAGGTTTTCATCCAGGACCATTCCCTTGAACAGTGTCACTGCAGTGACTTCATACATCCAATATTGTGAGAGTATGCTAATACCCACAAAGACTGTTAAGTGCTACCCAAACAACAAGCCATGGCTCACACCTCAACTAAAAAGAGCAATACAGGCTAAGCGCCAAGCCTTTGTTACTGGGCACAGAGTGGAGGGGAGAGCTGCCCAAATAGCATTAAAGAGGGAGATAACCCAAGCCAAAGGACGCTACAAGGAACGGGTTGAGGACATGTTCCAAACTGGCAATCTGAAGCAGGCCTGGCAAGACCTCTCCGTACTCACAGGTAAAGCCCCAGCCAAGAGAACCACAGAAAGGAGGAAAGAAGGAGGCAGCATTTGTCACCAATCTGAAAACATTTTATTGTCAGTTTGACACTCAGGACTTCAGTGCAGCAACAGAGGGGCTCAGGTATGAACTCCAGCACGAGATCAAGGAGGGGTGGGGTCAGCCAGTCGTCCTCTCTGAGGAGGAGGTGAGGCAGGGCCTGAGGAGGCTCAATCCATCTAAGGCCCCAGGAACTGATCTCATGAAAGGGAGGGTGGTGAAGGAATGTTCAGATGAGCTAGCCAGCGTTCTCTGTCATCTCTTCATCCACTCTCTCTGGGAATTCCGTCCCCATACTGTGGAAGCGTTCTGAAATAAGACCTATCCCCAAGACCAACCATCCTGTAGAGCTGAATGACTACCGACCTGTGGCCCTCACATCGGTCTTGGTAAAATGCATGGAGAGACTAATGCTACCCCGCCTCCTCTTACAAGTAAGCCTCACCCTCAATCCGCTGCAGTTTGCCTACAGGCAAAACTGCTCAGTGGAGGATGCACTGATGACTGTATTACATACCACCTACAGTAACTTAGAAAGGCCGTGCACATACACCAGGAACTTGTTTGTGGATTTCTCCTCAGCCTTTAACTGCATGCAGTCCCACATCCTGTGCGCCAAACTGCAAGAGCTCCAGGTGGATCCCTACATGATCCTCTGGATATTGGACTTCCTCCTCAAAATGGAGCAGTTTGTCAGGGTGAACAGCTCTACCTCTCCTGTCATGCTCACATCCACCGGTACCCCCCAGGGGACAGTGATTTCCCCAATCCTGTTCTCGCTATATACCAACGACCTGAGGGGCTCGGACAGTGTGAGCATGGCCGTGAAGTTTGCAGACGACACTGCATTGGTCGACACCTCCAACAGCCACGCCCATTTTGAGGAAGAAGTGATGAATCTGCAACAGTGGTGCGATGAGCACATTCTCCGGATTAACGTGAGGAAGACAAAGGAGCTCCTCATAGATTTCCGGAGGAAGGTTGACCCTGTTCCACAGCTGACACTAAACAGAGAGGCTGTGGACAGGGTTAGCAGCTACAAGTACCTTGGGACCATCATCGACAGCAGGCTGACCTTCAATGACAACACACAAACCATCTTCAAAAAGTGCCAGCAGCAGACCTACCTCCTGAGGAGGCTGAGGCATTTGGACATAGCCCCTCCCATCCTCCGCAGCTTTTACATCTGCCACATAGAGAGCCTCATCACATTTTCCCTTTTGGCTTGGTATGAGGGGCTCTCAGAGACCAACGAGGTCAAACTATGGAGGGTGATCACTCTGGAGTCCAAACTCTGTGGGGAGCAGTGCTCAACCCTCCAGCGGCTCTATGACCAGAGGACGGTGAAGAAAGCAAGTAAGATCGCGAGAGACTCAACTCATAACCTCAGCACCTGCTTTCAGATCCTGCCCTCTGGTAGGAGATATGCTGCTATCAGGCTTCGAACCCCCTTTCCCCCTCCACTTGAAAGAACTGGCCCTGTTGTGTTGACACCTCCCACATGCACGTTCCCAGAGACTAGAGTTCTTTTTTACTGTGATTGTTTTTGTATATTATTGTCTTGTTCTGTCTTGTTTTGCATATAACTGTCTTGACTGACCTGAGCAAAATGAATTTCCCTAGTGGACAATAAAGAACATCTAATCTAATCTATGTTTACAGTGCCAATATTGACACTTAGATAATATAACAACACAAACATACCAGACATCACAAGACTCCTAGACTGTACTGTAAATCTCTTCAGGAAAAAAAGATTTACCCTGTAGATATGTAGGCTTTCAAAGGCCAGGGGGAAACCATATCTACAAAGAATTAACAAACTAACAAACAAACTAACTAACTAACTGTACATTTTTCTTTTTCCTCTGGACAATATAAAATAAATGTTCTGTTGCATTACTAAACTATTCGAAGGATGTTAAGGAATGAGAACCCAAAGTCTATAAGATAGATTCATAAATTCAATTTTACACACATGAAAGATACTTACCATTGTCATAGTGCAATTATTATTTTTAGCTGCAAGTAGATACATTACCACAACACCATGCATTCTGCAAACAGCACTTTTGCAGAGTTTAAAAAGAAAAATAGTATTAAAAATATGTTTTACTTGCTTTCAGACCAAATTTGCACAGGAACACAAGGCTGCAGGGCTACAGCTTCTGTCCATGACTTTTTAAAGGCTTTTTGAAATTAACTATTTTAAATTGTAATATTAAATTCTGAATTTACAGAATGGGTAAATAGAATGCACATGTAATTAAAAAGTAAAATGCAAAATATGTATCTTCTTCAGCCAGGGGGTCTTTATTAAAGTGCTGGAGTCACTTTGTATACCGACAGTTGGACAGCTCAGAGATTACTTTTAAACTTTTGGGATTAAAAAGTAGATTATCCATTTTTGGGTCTTTATTTTGAGTGCTGACCAGAGCTGGTGAGAGGGGAAAAGAAGCAAGAGGACCAGAGTCTCTAGTGAGTGGGATACTGAAATCACTGGGAGTTGTCTGAATTTAACAGCACAGACTGTCTGTCTGCCATTGCTCACTAACTTTATCTTATGGCTAGGGTACATTAAAGTAATTGGCTGTTGGGCAGATAAACTCTGATTGAACACAAATAAATAAATGATCCTGCTGTCAAATGTGCCACACTGTTGATGTTTACACCATCAAACAACTACCACTGCTGATGAGAATCTATCAAATGTGATTCAGGTACAAATTTTCACAGATGAGGTAATGTAATGTAAAGTTGTATTCACCTTAAATTTAGTCTAGACTGCCAACTTCCCCATCAAAAAAGAAACAATGGCAATCAAATGAAATGTTCCGTTTGCCAGAGTAAACATATGGATTTCTCTGGGTTTGTACATTGTTAGAAACATTTGGGATAATGTTAATACACAACCATATATAACAAAGGTCATTTTTTTTAAAGAAATTTTCATCCAGAATTCTTATTATGTTTTTAAATATTTTTCTTTAGTTTTATTTTTGATGCAAATACATCACTGCTAAATTGTTTAATTAATTCAGTCCATGACAAGTATGTTAGACTTGATCCTAATATTGTCCTGTGATGTTGACCCTGAACACTGTTGATTAGATGGAAACAAAAAAAGCCCATAAAAGAAACTGTGCAGACAACCCAGACAAATGTCTAATAGAAGATTGACTTGAACAGCCAGCTGAAAGCTTTATTGTCTGACTGGAGTCTGTCTCCATCTAGAGTTCTGATGGCACACTCACATTCGGTCCTGCAGGGGGCCCCTAAAGTCCACATCAGCTGATGGTGCACACACTTGTGTGATCAGCAGCTACTTAAACCCAGGTGTGTCTGCTCCTCAGTTTGAATCACTTTGAGTGTCGCTCTGGTTTCTACTTATTGCAGTTCTCAACAAGGTAAAGCAACACTACTTTGTTCTTAATAGAATATGAAGCAGGGGAAATGCGGACAGAAGATTTGAATGTGTGATTTTGAGATGAAGTGCAGTGTTTAAAATAATTCCCTCTTTAGTGATTCAGCTCAGGACTTGTATTGAAGTTTGTTTCTCGCTTTAATTTTATTCATCATATTGCAGTTGATTTTATGTCATTAACTGCTCCTCACATTTATATTGGCATTTATATCGCTATTTAATTTTCCATATAGCAAAGCACAGTTTGGCACGTCAAAGACACAAAGGAGTCAGAAAGTTGCAGTCTTGAAATGCTGATGAACCATTGATCAACACTAAGTACATCAATGACTAAACTCATGCTTGATGTGTAAACATCCAAACTGCTTCTGGAAGCAAAGCCAATTAAAATT
>CAEMYA010000341.1:1294524-1312607 GCA_903131615.1 Diplodus sargus | reverse complement strand
CTGAGAACTCGAGCTGAACTCATTCAAGTATAGAACTGTATTTATAGATGCATTCACAGCCATTATGTTTGTGTACTTTGAAAGTAAGTGCTCAAATTGTTGACTTGGCAAAAGGTATACACTACGGTGGCCTTGAAGGGCAAACGACAAAAAGAGAAACACACCATTAAACCATTAAAGTTGGGTACCTGCTATGATACAGATCATTGCTGATTTGACGAAAGCGCGTCGGTCTTTTTAACCGGTTGGAAAGGCTGCTTTACTCAACACCAGGTAGTTCACAGCTCAGATGTAAACATGGCTACCACCAAAGAAGTTGTTGTGGATTATTTTGATGCGGGACATGCATATGAGGTGATGGCTGATATGCTGTCCACCTTTTTCATAGCATAACGATGAGTGTTCGCACTTTTTAAGACGCGTTTAAGAGAAGCAGGGTTGTACAGAAAGACCTGTTAAGACGGATGTGCTTTCGCAAGTCTGCAATGATGCGTGTCATAGCAGGTACCCATCTTTTCTGGTAGAAGTTGATCTGTTTTTCTTTTCGTTGATTCCCCATTATCATTTGTCCTTCAGTGCCACCGTGTGTATACGCAGAACATTTTAACACAGCAGCAGCATTACACATTGATGACTGCTGATTTCTGATCGGGAAGGGAAGGATGTAAAGCAGTGAAGACCTTTTCAAACAACCAAAGTCCCAATAAGGGAAGGCAAGACATGCAGTTAAACATTTTCAGATACTTGCTTGAAAGGGCCCCTTTATGCCATTCAATTAACTGTTAAAGGTATAAAGTTAAAGGTTTTAATTTGTTGACTTCAAAGGTACTTTAGGGGGCAACCTATTCACCAACTGCAACTTATTCTCACTGCTCTAGTGACTAGCAGCTGTTGGCAAGTAGCTCAGTTAGCTGTGAACCTGTTGGCTGATGGGAGTCTTCAGGATTTATCCAACCAAAGTAGAGATGATTGCGGAAAGTCAAAGCTCTTGTTTGTGGCGTTTTTTAAAGTGCATTAACGATGAGTTAAAGTGGCAATTAAGCTTACAGAAACAACTCCAACAGTACAGACGTTATTGACATGTCAACACGGTTTGTTCACGCTCAGCTGATATTTCATTTTCTTAACATTTCTAACATTCTCATCTTACACATTGTGCTTTAAAGCCGAGGCAATAGCTGAAGCACAGTAAAACATCACAGGTCATGGCCTAGCCTGATGATCTCATCCAGCAGGAAGTCAATGTCCTCTTGTTGTGTGGCAGGATTGGAGAACACACACCTGAAGAAATTGACTTTGGCTCCCAGAGGCTGATAGCCAATCAGAACAGAGCCCTTCTCCATCATCCTGCCTTTGATCTGTGGAGCCACCTGCAAAGACAGAAAGGTGGTCAAATGCAATGGTGCCTCCCCATTGCTGAATCCAGAGGAGCCACTGTTGACTTTGCACTGACCTGATGAAGTCTTGCGTCTCTATCAGGTCCCAGTGGCAGGCCTCTCAGACTGGGGGGGGTGTACCAGAAACACACATTACTGTGCTCCGGCTGTGTGAGAGGTGGATGACAGATATCCCCAGCAGGAATTGATTGGTGATATCAACAAAGAGGTGAATAATGAAAATGGAATAGTAAAAACAACCAAATCATCAAACAATAGTGCCGGGTTATATTCTGTACATGGTAACAGGCTTAATCAGGTAGCGTCTGTCTTGGTTGCCAGACAGCAGTATAAAACCAGGCAAAAGTAAGATTGATGGCGAGTTATAATGATAAAATGCTGAGGAAGTAACAGTTTTATGTACTTGACATGAAATGTATCCTTGTATAAACTAGATGTCTTTAAGCACTTGAAACATTTCCTATTTCCTGTGAATACCATTCTCACTTTGTTTTTGTAGACCAGTTCGAAGCCTGTCCTTCTCTGCAGTTGGTCATACAGATACTCTGCATTCTCTAGGCATTTGTCAACCTGAGCCCCAAAACCCTGCGAGCCCTGAAAGAGTAACAGACGCAAAGACAGAGATCAATAAAGGCAAACGGATGTAATTGCACAGTATCTCTAATGTGGCGGGTTGAGACTAATTAGTGAAAGATGAAGAAACACAAAGCAACACCAAATAATTCAAAAATATTAACTCTATGAAACACTGATACTGTGCATGAATACCTTTGCCTTCCACATGAGCCAAAGTTTAAAGGCATCCACATGTCGGCCACACTGGATGCTCTTATCCCCCGTGTCATAGCTCACATCGTAGGGCTTGTCAGTCTGGAAGAGGTACTCCGCTCCCAACTCATTACACTGCTTTAGGAGACCCTGCAGAAGAAAGAGGCATGGCCTAGTCATTCAAGACGAAGGAAGAGATTATATGTACAAGCTTTAGAGACAGCATTAGAACATTATACAGTATATAGAGTGATGAAACAAACCACAATGAGAAGACAGTTAGATTATGAGATGGAAAAAACCCTCTCTTTTGCTACCTGACCTGCTGCTGTTAACTATTTCAGCTCATTTACATCATTGAGATTCATACTTGTGGTTTACAGGGGTACTAACTTTCATCACAAAGCCTTTAAAGGTCCCATATTATACTGTTTTTCATCAATTTCACACAGCTGTCAGAGGTCCAACAACATTGTATTCATAATGCATTTCCCCAAACCCATGTGTGGTCCCAATTTCAGCTGTCAAATGCTACGTTCACACCGCAGGTCTTAATGCACAATTCCAATTTATTGCTCAAATCCGATTTTTTGTTTGGATGTTCACATCACCTCTTTAAATGCGGCCTGTCTACGGATTGCTGTGTGAACAGCTCACGCTCCTGAAGTGACCCGCATGCGCAGTTGATCATTGATGACATCACGCCACAGCGGTGTTTACGGAAGCGGACATGGCAACGGCAACCGGTAACGTGGGACTGTATGGCTTAATGCTAAAAACAGTGTGTGTCCCCCCAAATACTTATGAGGTCTAAAACCTCACTGTCCCTCCAGTGGCCACCTGCTTCACTGCTGTCCTCCATGTTTGTTTTGATTATGTTCGTGGCTCCCGCTCGCACACTTTTTTTTCAATCAACTTTATTTGTCATTCATTTACAAAACAGTGCAGCACGGGTCAGAATGACGTCAAAGTCGCATTAAATGCAGCCTGGCTGTTCAGATTGCGGTCGCATTCAAAAAAATCTGATACGTATCCGATTCAGTACCACATTTAAATGTGGCCTGAATCTGATTAGAAAATGTCAGATTCAATGCGACTTGTGCTGTTCACACTGTCAAAAGCAAATCAGATATGGGTCACATATGAGCGAAAAGATCGGATTCAGGTCACTTGTAACTGCGGTGTGAACGTAGCCTAAGAGTCGCTCAAGTGAGCTCTACTGAGGGCAGGCTGTTTCTGTGTCTGCACCTTTAAATGCCAATGAGCTCCGTCTGTCAACGCCTGCCTTGCCTGCTACACGCCCCTCTCAGGGAGAGGATGCCGCTAGCGGTAGCGGTAGCATGTGCTAATGTTTTACGGTGGATGTATTGCTATGACTCGCTGAGATGCTGTCGTTCAACCATACCAGTTTGACCCAGAATGGGACTCAGAAGGAGAGGCTCCTGAAGAAGTACAGACTCTGTGGCTGCAGCAGGAAGTTTCAGAATGGTTAGTGTGTCTGAATAATGTTAGTTTGTTCTATGTGTTGTTACTGTTACTACGTTGTAGCTAATGGCTAACAGCTAGCGAAAGCTGTGTTTGTCTCCAACACAGTCTCCAAACTCTTGGACACTGTTCACATTGTCTCTGTCTCCAGTCTGCACGTTTCCAGAATTTTTTCTGTGACAATCAAGCTCCATCTGATTATTAGTTAGCCAATTTCCAGCTGACTTCATCATACTCATAGTAAATACTATCAAAACGTGATTTCAGCTCATTATTTAACGAAAGGAGCTGAATCTGAACAGCCTGTAGGAGCGCCGTTTTACCAGTGGGTGGGCTGCAGAGACCATGCAGGAATAGTTTCATTCTGGGAGTTGGCATGCTCAGGGAGGACCAGCTTATATATGTAGAGACCAGAGAAAACGTGTTTTTCATAATATGGGACCTTTAAAGGTTGTCATCGTGTATTTTGTAATGTACTTTTGAAGTGTAGAGGATCATTTCTTACTCTCTTCTTGACCAGTATGGCAGAACACTGAAGAGGGACTCCCATCATCTTATGAGGATTCCAAGTTACAGACCAGGCTCTGCAAAACAATCACTGCAAATGTATCGATTCCACTCTGACTGATGACATTAGCAACCATAGACCCTGTTGATAACCATGCAAAAACAGCATCTGGCCACAGCCTTTAACATGAGAGCTTTTCGTTTGTCTTTCATCTATTGAAAGACACCAAACCACAACCATCAGAAGTGGCCCTTGCAAAAATGCACATAGAGGCTTGCAGAGTCTTTGTAATGGTGTCCCACAGAAAACACAAAGACTGCGTGTGAGGTGGTCAGGTTATGTTGATGCAGTTACCGTTCAATGCCTTGTAGTTTCATCCTGTGTCTGTCTGACATCAGCAGGCCTCCACCCCATGCTGCCTGTTACCAACAAAGAATGGCAATTGTTAGAATCTAAACTTGTTGCCAAAGATCATTCCACAGAACTCTCCTCCAGAATTCCAAAGTCGTGCTAAACTAAAGGTGACTGTGCTTTCCCTGTCAGAGCCCCAAAACTGTGGAGTGCCCTGCCTGAAGAGATCAAGCATGTTTTTACACTGTCTTCACTGTGTTATATATATATATACAGTATATATACATATTTGGGATTACTCGGGCAATTACTTGCCTTTAATGTGACTCTTTCTTTGTGGATATGTTGCATGTATGTAAATAACCAGATGGTGCTATATAAAAATTATTATTAATATAATTATTTTGTATTATATATCTGAAAAAAACAATCAATGTTAAAGTTAAAGACGACATAATACAATTTTTAACACCTCAATATGTGTGCATCCATGACTGTTTTCAATAGCTGTACCTTTATGATGACAAAGTACAAATTTTTCAGCAATTCATCTGAATATTAAGGCTCTTGCTGGTAAGAAAAATGGTGTGTATGTGTGTGTGTGTGTGTGTGTGTGTGTGTGTGTGTATTGCCTAACATCAACGTGCATCCACAGCGAGTGTCTATGGCAAATGTCTGCGATGGCATCGAGTGGATCGAAGGCCCCGTACACTGTGGTGCCTGCTGTCGCATTCACGTAGAACGGAACCAAACCCTGGGAGAGAGAACTGATGTCAGCCTTGTCATGTCTCTATTGAATTCTGACTTTTTCAGGGGCAAAACATTTCAATGAAATTCAGCAATGACAAAGCAGAGAGGAAGGAGTTCACCCAAAAATGAAAATCCAGTCATTATCTACTCACCCTCATACTTTTGGAAAGTCAGGTGAATTTCTGAAGTCTACAAAACATTTTGGGATTCTGGAGCTTGTTGTAGCATTCTACTAAACAATTAAAGCAGATGGGGACTTGTTTTAAAAATGTAGAAAAAAAAACTAAAAAAAACTTATTTTAGACCAAATCTTCACTGTAGCTGCTTACCTAAACACTTAGGGATGTGTTCAGAATTACCCACGCAACTAAATTATGTACATCATCTTACTGATAAAATGCAATTAGATGAGTTAACACCAGGTGGCACAAATGAGGCAAAGCGCGCAATCGCAGGGGTGAAAATATTGAACAGAGTTCACACTGACATGTATTCATGCCACTGATGTCCAGACATTGAACATGAACAACAATGCAGGAGAGGATAATTATAAGTAATCCTGGCTGTTTGCAGACACTCAGCTGCACACAGAGACAGGACAAACAAGGAGCTGCTGTGGAGGGTTCGGGTGAGTAAGTGAGAAAGTCAGGCTATCTGGTAAGTTTTGGAAATACGTCTCAGCGCAGAGAAGCTCTGCTTGATCTGGACTCCATTCAGGGAACAAGTATTTTAAAAGTTGTTTGAATTCAGGCTTTTTACAAGACATCCTTCTGATACATGTATTGCAGTCAGATCATAGAGAAATCTCAAAGACAGATTAATTCCGTCTATGTCTTCTTGCTGGTCACAGTTACTACTTATTGATTTTGAAACACCAATTAAGAAAATGTCTCTCACCGAACACAGATGGACAGGTGCTCCACAGCTGAGAACCCGGCATCAATCAGCCTCAGGTAGCACTTGAAGCTGTAGTCATCCAGACATTGCTCTAACACTGAAATTCACTAAGGTGGATGCCACACGTTTGCGGTTATTTTTATCACATCAAGCGAGCGTGTAGGAGGTGTTTTCTAATCAATGTGGGATCTTGGGGCTTCCGGAGGCTTGGATTACGAAAGTCAAGGTGTATTAAGACATTTTATGTTTTTGTTTGTATTTGGTTGTTCCATCTAGGGGTGAGGAGAGGAAGCGATCTAAAGCCTGGCTGCATTTCACCAAACAAGATGTGTAATCAGTGCAATGTTATCTGTGCTACCTATCAAGCCGGATGCGAGAGGACTCTGGCGTAAATATTGCTGCTTCTCAATTCGTAGCAAAACAGTTTTTTTCTGTTGAAGAAAGTAAGCCAAGTTGTCCCTACAAGCTCTGGGGCTGGGCTACTAACTGTGAAGGCTGCACACCTGAACAATTGGCTCCATGGACTCACCTTTCTCCGCTGATCAGCTGTTAGCCTCGCCGATCAGCTGTTAGCCTAGCAACGCTAACTTTCAAATCGACATACTCATTATTCTGTGGGCTGTCCATCATTGCTTCGTTGGTCCTTCCTCCACCACAACCTCAGGGTTATTCACCACCTGGCTGCTTTGTCCCTCTGTCACGGCTTGCAGCGATGTTGGATGGGGCCTCAAGATGCAAGTTTGTTTATACGGACGGTGCTATTCCCTCCGTGCGGACAAACAGGCGCTCCGTTTGTTCTTTGTTTTGTTTGTTTCACTTTGTTAAGTGTCCTTGGGTACCCTGAATGGCACTGTATATATAAAATGTATCATTATTATTATTATTATTATTATTAATGCTGTAATATCATGTAAAGGTGCAAATACCAGCAATATGCTAAAACATTTGTCTATCCAGCATGGAATTAAGTACCGAGAATGTCATGTGTTCGACCGCCTGCGTCCGAGTGCTAACATTACTGCTGGTCAAACAAGCTCCACTCGGACCTCTGTTGACGATGGTAATGTTGACATTAAATATCCTGCGTTAGCACACTGTCGCCTTGCATCTGCAAGCAGCATGCACAGTTTTTTGTTGTATGTTTGAGTTGAATATGTTCATGTTCACAGTCTTCTGCATACATAATTTTGGGAAAAAATAAAATGGTTGCTTTTGGTGCAGAAGACTGTGTAGAACTCCTTTTTTGCCACTCAATGAACTACTCAGGAATGAGAATTGATAAGGAATTGGATTGACAATGGCATTGATATTGATAAAAACTTATCAATTCCCACCCCTAGTTCCATCTCCATCTACTTCAGTTGTTTAGGAGAATGCTGCAATGCTGTTTTGTTGACTATTAAACTTCACCACTTGACAAAGTTTTTATTATTGGGTGAACTGCTCCTCTCAAATATTTCTCAATTTTTATGAGAATGCATTAGTTTTATTTTGAACACTTTAAGTTTCTTCTCAAAAACTGTACATCCTTGAATAATTTTCATTCATACCTTTTCTTTAGCTGTAACAATGGAGGACTTGAGTTCAGCAGGAATCATTTTCCCTCTTAAAGAAGCAAAAGTATGGAAAAAGGTTCAGTAAACCGTAACTGACTGTCATACCCTGGCATCTGCACCCCTTAAATCCTCAATCAACATACTACTGTATATGCACAATATATATTAATAATTCTCTGAATAACTGTTTTAACAGCAAGATAGCAAAATGTATTCCATTACTCTGGAAGAATGTACTCAAAATTACCATCATTAACAGTAACATTACGGGTGCAGCGGTACATGTATTCCTACAAAACCGTCACAGTTCGGTGCATTTAGTTTTATGGATAAGTCTGACTTCAACTCCAATCCAGTAATTGTCAGTTATGTGCCAAAAAGCTAATTTTCAGCCACTGTTAAACAACAAAGCAGAAGAATAACGGAAACCAAAACAAAAAGATAAAGACGAAGACACCCTGATGCACCACAGCTGGAAGACCCAGCACTTCTTTCAAATCAGCGATGAGAGAAAGTTTAAGAGAAAGTTTGAGGGAGTGTGTGGTGGATCAGACAAGGGTGGTGGATTGCCACAGTACTTTTGATGGCAGCTTTGGTGTCTACCTCAGGAACTGCTCTTGAGAAAATGTCCTGTTTGTTTTCTTTCTCCAATAACAAAGTGAGGTATCTGCTCTTGTGTGTCAATCACCGGAGCAAGGCGAGTCCTTCAACTTCTCCCCACTGTTTTTGTATACCCAACATGTACCGAACTGTGACCCCTGTACCACAGTATGCACCACACTGTGACTCGTGTGAAAAACTGAAAAACATGTAATATATTTTGCAAGCCTACATGCATGGATACATTTCCCAAAGCACACACGAACAGGTGAGCAAACATTTAATTTGCTAAAGCATCACATGTTTACTTTGTGAGTGACTAACTTACCCACCTTTCATCACATTTCACTACAACCACATTCTCAGTGCCAAGCCCCAGCACTGCTGCAGATTTCTTCACTGAATAGTGACTCTGAATGGGTGAAAGGACAGCCATTCATCTCCATTTGTCTCACTTCAATAACAACAGGCACACATTCAATTCAGTTGAAAGAAGTAGCTGCATTGTTTGGTTCTAAGAGGTAGAAGTTCCCAGGTGCACACGTCAAGTGAAACTGAATACAGACAGCATCTATGCACACCACACCAGACTCAGATTGGAGTTCTACTTTGAAAAGAACAATAAGCGGACCTTGAAAGAGCTGTGGATAAAGTCATTACATATGAGATAATGAAAAGTCTGCACATCGTGGCTCATGCTGGAAATGCTATAAATAATAAATAACTAACTGAACTAAATCAGACCACTCACTATAATATATAGGTAACAATTTATGTGTGGCATTACAACCAAATGGACCATGAAATAAGGTCTGTGGTCAGTTCCACAGCTGGGCATGTTGAAATTGTATGGTTACCTCTAACCCTACTGAAAAACAACCTACCTCTACTCGGCCTCCCTACACAGCCACTCCTAAATCATGTGAACGTGCAGTGCCTGACTACATTGACCCCAAAAAGTCACATAGGTCTCGCTGGCCAGCAGGGAGATCTAGAGATCTAGTACATTCAACAAGGCCGCTAAGCTTTTTTTATTTTTCAATAAATACATAAATAAACAACTCTGTTAAATGCTGCATCATAGAAGTACAAGCAAATTAGCCGTCACAGGAACACAGGCCAAATTAAAGTATTGTAAGGCAGGGACAGCGCTACACCAGGGCTGGGGGTGTATAAGCCATGGTTAAGCCCCAGAATTATGTAAAAGTTATTAACCAGCTAATCATGCTGTTCCCAATCTGTTCCATGCTGCACGCTTGATCAGGCGCACATGCACAGTTAACAGGCATGGGGTGATAGCTGGAGGCTGAGGCTGAGGATAGGGAAGGCTCACTTTGACAATGATCAGGCTTGTTTGATCACTGTCACAACTTTGGAGGATAGCATATATAATGTGCATAATTTGGGAGAATTGTTATCAGACACCAAAAAGTATTCAACATGCCTGCATATTTCCTGTGAAATACACAAAACAAAAGTCATGAAAGAGACACATATATATGTATGTGTGTGTGTGTGTAAATATATATATATATATACATAATTTTTTATATTTTATATATATATATATATATATATATATATATATCAAAAATGCTTTTAGATTGACTTCTCAACCCAACTAAAAATGGATAATAATTCTTTAGTGCCAGGTCAGGGTTGACTAAGCTAGTTTCCCAGAGAGTAGTGTGTGAATTGTGATTACATGTTCTGAAGTGAAGATGCCCAGCTGAGGCAGAACTCCCATCCCTCTGGTCTTCACCTCTGGGTAGAAATGGTATCTGGCCACAAGGATGCTGTACAGGTTTGATATTGTACCTCCTTCAGCAAACAGAATAGACAGTTATGGACAAGTGCATGTGCCTCTAGCCATTGTCTCTGGGTTGACAATGCGCAACAATGTCCCCCAACTGAACTTTGACAACACATGTTGATTTCAACGTCAACAGATGTTATTAGCAAGATAAAGGCAGTCAATGTAACTTAACCTTTTTCTGCAGCACCTTCATTGTATTACCTGGACAGAAGATTCCGTCTCCCTCGCCATTGGACCATCCCACAATGCTTTGCATCTTCCTCAGCAGAACCTCCTCCATGAGGATAAAGACAGGAGATACTTCATATGTAAACCTGACAGAGAAATATATTGTGTTATCAACAGGAAGAACATTTGTGAATATTTTCTTTTTCCTTTGGAAGGTTCAGTAAGGTACTGAGCCCCAAATTGCTCCTGATGTGCAGTTGGCACCTTGCATGCCTCTGCCATCAGTGAGGTCCAAGTGATGAGCTGGCGACTCATCCAGGGTGTACCCTGCCCTCGTCCAGAGACAGCTGGGACTGGTTCCAGCACAAACCCCCCCCGCGACCCCATAAAAGGGATAAAGTGGTGGCAAATAATGGATGGATGGATGTATACAACCTCTGTGACAAAATTAGAACTGGGCTCGGTAAGGAGTGGGTAAATTAGTGGACTAAATAATGGAAAGTCACCACTTCATGGGTTTTGTATCAAGCTGAACACAATGCACCTAATGCTGTCAGCTTAAAGCTATGGTCTACAATCCTGGAGAGCTAGCAAGAGAGCTAGCAAGATTTGAAAGTGGCACCTCCCCTAACCCCCTATTCGGACCGAATAGCACGGATTGGTCAGCTTTTTCTCAGTCCAACAGCTGCCACAGAGGTCTGATTATTTCCGTTCCCTTTTTCTGAATACACAAGATATTGACTACTCTCAGGAGAAAAGGACCATTTCACCCGGTATAACAAAATGTGTTTCTGGACAACATTACAGAATCTAGCTTTAAAACTAGAGTCAGTTACATTTGCAAGGAAAGGAAATATGAATATGATATACACGTATATCCAAAAAGGTCAGGTATGGAGTCCAAAATTATCATGAAATTAAACAAAAAGATGGCTCTCACATCTGCGTCTGTGTGCATGTATTGTCACTAATATATTTAGTGTTCTATCCTTGTACTCCTCAGAACTCAAAAGTATATGAAGCAGAGGTCTGGAAGTTTGTATGGTCTCGTGAATTCAATAGAAGAATTCACATGAATTTTCTCAAGAAAATCCATGACATGAGCTTGGAAAAAAATGTGTTCATATAACTGCTGGCGGAACTCCTAAAACCTCATATACATCTGTAATGTAACAAGCAGCACAACTAAACACTGCTTTTTTGTGAGGGCCCACACACCTGAAAGGCTGAAAACCACTGGTTTCATCTTTACAATACATTGTAATTCATAAACTTTTATTTTTCATATAAAATCTGAATAACTAGCAGTCAAAGAAATGCTGTGAAATGCAGTAAAAATTACAATATTTTCTTCTGAAATATAGTGGAATTAAAGTATAATGTAGGCCTAAAAATTGAAATACTTTATTAAAATTAAAGACAATTAAAATTGTACTTACATATTCGTGTTGGCTGTAGAGATCAGCCACTCAGCAGCTGTACCAATCACATCCAGACCTGAAGACAGCTGGTTGAAGAAACGTGGATGGCCTGGAAAAGCATAGGTCAAGGTCAAGCAGAAAATAAGTTGATGCAGACAGAGGGTCATTGCATACCAGCTCTCCATGGGCCTCCCAGTTCATGTCATGAATTTTCTCTGAAAAAAAACCAATGTAAAAACTTCAAATTCATGAGACCTTGCAAAATCCCATAGTTGAGCTCCTACTTTTTGCATTGTAGCTAAATTTTGATTTTGTGTAGTACTACTATACACTGCTCAAACTAAGGGAATACTTAATCATCACAGTATAACACCAGGTCAGTTAAACTTCAGGGATATCAATCTATCCATTTAGGAAGCACAAATGATTGTGAATCAAGTGCACCTGCTCTGGTGCAAATAAAAGTGGCAACAGGTACAATGGAGAGGCAAAAGCACGACAACCTCCATAAAGGGAATGGTTTTGCATGTGCTAGCCACAGAAAGTTGCTCTCTCCTTATCCCTCCTGACTGATTCTTCTCTAGTTTTGTGTTATTCTAGTGTCCTTGTCACTACTGGTAGCATTAGTCAGTACCTGCAGACCAATCAGGCTGCACAGGTAGTCCAGCTTCTCCAGGATGGCACATCCATATGTGTGGCACACTAAGCACATGTGACAGATGTCACGAGGCAGAGCTTGATTCTGACCTGATTTTACTGTTAAGCATGCTTTTACTTTGGATTTGTTGTGTTTTTAGTAATTGCTGTGTTTTAACCTCATTTTAGTGCATGCTTTTATTTTGAAATGTGTGTGTGTTTTCAACGTTGTTTTTACTTTACTTACTGGGGACCAGAAAGTTTGGTGGACTAGGTAAGATGAAAGTGGTAGAAGGCCAGAAGAGCAGGGAGAGAGCACGAGAGAGCACAATGAAGGGAGAGGAATGAGGAGAACCGAGCACCACGGAGGGAACAGAATGGAAACCCACATATAAAACGGACGAAGCCTGAGACAACATAAAGAGGAAAACGTAAACACCGATCACTAGAGGCTAAAAGTGGGAGAAGCTAACACTTCTCCCTTCCACGTAAGTCCCTTATAAGACCGGTGTTTGTTCTGGCGTGTAATGTGTAAAACTGTGTTAGAGTAAAAGGACGTTTGACTGGCCCTGAGTGTCCTCTACAGGCTCTGCCCGAGGAAAGGAGCCAGACTACCAGAAGGTGGACGCCAGCAGAAACACATGGACTCTTGTTTTAACCTCCTGCCCCTGTGTTGCCACATTATTTTATACGTTTTAATTGTTTTACCTGCTCTCAAAATAAATATTGTTACTCCTTGATCTGGTTGAATTCACTATATATATTTTTTTTTAATAAATATATTTATTGATTTTTCTTTTTTCATAAACAACACCAAACACAACACAACTGCTCAGACACGACATGGCAAAAGAGTTGGTAAAGTAGTAATAATGGTAAAAGAGGAATATTAATGATCAAAAGGGTAGTGGGCATAGTATAGTATAGTATAGTATCCATCCCCCTCTCCTTATACTCTATAACAGAAAATTAACAACAATTGCACTGGTCTGTTGGTCTTGGAAAAAAAAAAAAAATGTTTTGTAGCTTAAGCTTATGTATTCAGTCATTATTCAATGGTATACTAAAATCCATGTGAAAAAAATTGCTTCTCACTGTTGTCAGGTCAAGTATTTATATGCCACAAAGCCTCTGATTAATTCGATTAATTCTTTTAATCGAGTCTCTGCCCTTATATATACATATATATGCGTCCATTAGTCGACTAATCGCTCTAAATGACGACCACTGGTCGACCAAGAAAATCCTTGGTCGGGAGCAGCCCTAATTCTAGTATAACTTTTATGAGGGGCAGAAAAAGGTAAATTCTGAATCAGTGGGATGGAGCTCCCTCCACAAATCTGAGTACCCAATATCCTGACATATCGAAGTGAGGACCCTAACCTGCCCTGAGGGGTGAGAACTGCCAGGGGGAAGTTTATCAAGAGAGGGATTGAGGTGGCAATTAAAATCTCCTTCCACAAAGGAGTCCCCAGAAGCCAGCTCAGCAAACTCTGCAAAAGCCTTAGAGAGAAAATCATGGGAGTAACAAGAGGGACAATATAGATTCATAAATGTTACCTCCTTGCCTGAAAGTATTCCCTTAAGAATTACATAGCTTCCGTGGCTGTCTTTTACACAATTGAGGGACCTAAATGCAATGCTTTTACTGATAGAAATGGCCACACCCCTACTAAAGGATGAGTATGATGTTGCAAAAACCTGCCGTACCCAATTCCTTTGCAGTCTGACATGGTCTTTATCCTCGAAGTGAGTCTCCAGGAGGAGAGCAATCCTATTTTTTCAGAAATGACAGTACAGCCCCCCTTTTAGCAGGTTTTTGAAGACCACTGATATTCCAAGAGCAAATTTTAATGGTATTTAAGTTAGACATCAGACTGCTCACTGGCTATAGTAGCAGGATAGCCAGACCAGACCCATAATAAACCCCCAACCTCTTCAAAAATAAACTCCAGGTGGGTGGAAAATGCCGCACTACTACTCAACTCAAGTCTCATATCAAATGTAGCATTATGTACTGAGCATAACAATAACTAACACTGAACAGGCTTAACAATAGCTGCCTAAAAAACAAAAACAGACAAAGCGTCTTTCCCCAAGTATACAGGGACTGTTCACCATACAGACAACTTTCAGGCTCAAAACAGAGAGCGAACAGCCAGTTCTACCAAATTGAGGAGATCCTCCCTACAGGAGTACTCAAAACTATATAACGTGACGTGATTAAGACATCTCGAGCGACCACGCCACTCGGCTAGAAATGTGCAAAGTTATTTAAGTGGTGTCGACAAATCTATGTAGGGCTTACTAGTATGGGTGGGAAAAAACAACCAAGGCTGTAGTGAAGAAAAGAAAGTGTCGCAGGTGAGACAACCCGTGCATAAGATCCGGGCTCCAGAAGGCTCTCATCCGGGTAGAGAGTCCATGTAGTCGTGTACCTGCTCCAGGGTAACGAACTTCTTTTTGGAGCCTCCATGGGTTACCTGCAGAGTAGCAGGAAAGAGCATGGTGTAGGGTATCCCCCGCTCCCACAGCTGTTTCAACGCGTCGTATGCCTTGCATCTCTTCATCACCACCGCGGAGAAGTCGCTGAAGAATGAAAGCATGGATCCATTGTACATTAATCCGCTGTCTTGGCTGGCCCGACGCACCGCTTCCATCACCCTCTGTTTACCTTTGAACGAGTGGAATCGCACAGCAGCTTATCCGTCCAACTTTTGTAGTCATCTTGAGGATACGAGGCAGCCACGACTCAAAGAACTCCACCAGCTGGCCCGTCTCGGTATCCTCTGCCAAACCAACGACCCGAATATTTAGACATCTGTTGTATTTTTCAGCCATGTCCAGACCCTCCGACAGAGCCTCGACCCTCTTTTCCAGCTCAACAATCCTCGGCTCTTGCGCTGTGGGGGAGTTTTCAGCCGCTAGCAACCTAGCCTCTGGTTCTGAGCTCCACAGCCTGTTTGTGAATAGTTTCGGCCAGGGGACTAAGTTTTTAATCGATTACTTTTAAAATATTAGCAGTCAACAGGTTATGGGCTTTAGCGAGAGCAGGGTCGAGTTCGTCAGAGACTTCGGCCCCGGCCTGGTCGCCATCTTGTGTATCCTCGTTGGGCGGGAGTCTCTCCTGTCTTTAATTCCTCTGGTTCTTCCCA
Source organism: Diplodus sargus (assembly GCA_903131615.1). Taxonomy (NCBI): domain Eukaryota; kingdom Metazoa; phylum Chordata; class Actinopteri; order Spariformes; family Sparidae; genus Diplodus; species Diplodus sargus. Next base: position 1,297,099 of record CAEMYA010000341.1, on the reverse strand, counting down.
TTTTGTCAAAAGACTGTGGCCAAAAGTTTTCTAAGGACATTTCCTACAATGTTCATGCCAAGAGTGACTTCTCGCGCCCAGTTGTTATCAGGATAAACTAATAATAAGAGCCGAGTGGCGCAGAGCTCTGGTCAAAACGTGGCGCTCATCTCGCTGCCATCACGTGACCCCCTGAATTCACTATTTTAAACACCACTGTTTTTTAAGTGCTCTCCCCTGACAAAAAGAACATTTTAATATTTGTAACTTAATTTGAATCTTGGTCCTTTTAAGAGGTCCTAGGCCTCAGCCCAGTTCTTGGTGGCGTTGTCGGCACTCATTTTTAACATAAACTTGCCCGGTCACAGACATGAAAGAGTCAGACTTCCATGTTATAGCCAATAGTACCCTGAGTGCTGTCAGGTACTGGGATGAAATCCTCAGAGTTACTGCCAGACCCTATGCAGGTCCAATGGGCCCTGGGTTCCTCCTGGTGCACGACAATGCCCGGTCTCTTGTGGCCAAGTTTGTAGGCAGTTCCTGGATGACTACGACATGGATGCCATTGATTGACCCTCTTGTTTCCATGATTTAAATCCAATCGAGCACCTATGGGATGCTATGTTTGATCGCATCTGTAGTAATTAAGAACAACTGCGCTGCACAGTGACGTCACAGACAGTTACGTTAGTGTGAGAGATACTGTTGTATGCAGTGTATGTGTGTTACCGGCAAGTTTCCACCAGTAAACATGTGGAACGAACTCCACCATCTCTTTATTGAACCACACACACCAGAAACATTACAGCAGCCAACTCCTCAAAGTACCCTGATCCAGGTCTGGGTCATATTTCATTAACAATCATTTTAATAGTTTTCATTTGTATACTTTTCTCTGGCCACATCCAGTGGTATTATTACATTGCACTGTGTTGATTTTCTGGCTTTGGGTGATACCTATTGAGCCTTCAAAAATTCAGAACTTGCATTCATTTTTCCAAGAAAATGTGTGACATGAAATGGGAAATGAGCCATAGCCATCGCAACGGATATGCAAGTGATGCAACTGCACAGGGCTTCATGTCTTTTACTGGCTTTGCAAAGCAGAATATGTTATTCATCTTTTTGTTTATTTGCCTAAGACAGAGCACATTAATGGACAGCAGTGTAAAACTACATGATGTAAACATGTTAGATTTAAATCCCTAATTTAACTTGGTAGAAAAGGAAAATATATATATATAATATTTGTCCCCACACTGTGAGTAATACATGACCACACACACACACACCTGTACTGACACCATACTTGAGTGTGTCTCTACAGTCCACCAGTATCTGTTCCAGAGTTTCCGGTTGTTCCGGCAGGTTCAGATTGAAGCCATCCAGTCCTTCCTTTAGCTGGTGAGGATGGTGGAAGTCCAGGACCTAGGGAGGGAAGGGAACAGTATTTTTATTTTTATTTTTATATTATGTTATTTTCAGTGTCTCATGTTTACACACATTCATACACATTCAAATTACATTTCCCGATAAAACCTCTTGAAAGTTTTCACTAATTGGGTCTGTTCTAAAAAAAAATTTCATCAGTATTCCTCAACTGTGTCTTCTGGACTAGAAATAAAAGCTGAATATATAATAAGCATTTACATAAAGGGGCATTTAATCAGGACATAACAGCAATGATGGAATGTAACAATGTACTGTCAAGTCAGTAGTCATTGGTCAAGGACTGTGTTTGAATACAATTTTGACGTATTTTACGTGATATTTCCATCATCTGCTACTTTATACTTCCACTCCATTACATTATGTGCCGTCTCTGACAGCTGCTGAAACCACCTGTTATATCCCAATCCGATAAAAAAGAAAAAACACTGATTCCAATAATCAGAGAAATGCTGAATATCTGATCTGATAATCAATAACTGGTTGACCCAAAGTATACAGTAAATATATATAGTTCACTTTTAATTGTGCTTGGAAATGTTAGGACATTAACATTAGAAACTGTAGGAGCCATATAAATTTTGCTTTATTTCATGCAATTTCGCCCCATGCCACAAGGGGGCTGTAGCTACTTGCTGTGTGGCTCAGTTGACCCTGGTTTTTTGCAGAGTTAGACCATTTAACCTGGGGGAACCTAATCACAGGTGTTGCTGATTGGGAAGCAAACAGTTTTTCGACTGTGCCCAGGTACCCTATGTTTTTATGTGTCTATGTACCTTTACTTGGTAAGCAATCCGGTTTGTTATTTTGGTTACATGTATTATGAGTTAACGTTATTGACGCTGTAATATTGAATGGAAAATAAACCGGCGAGATAATCGTATCACTGAGATTTCCGTTTGTTATGTTCGAGCGCGCTGGGCGCACGTCTAAAACTAAAACAGCTATCAGCAACCAGTACTAGACTTCGTTTAGGACTTAGTCAGTACAGAAACTATAACATTAATGTACTGATTCAAGCACAGCAGTCCCGCAGTATACTGGTAGTACTGTTGATGGAAACAGTTGAGTACCTTGGAGCTCCTCTGACTTGACTTGCAGATATAAGTGAACAGGATGTTAACCAGCTCTTGCAGGAACCCTCTGG